>JAXGGA010006093.1:0-72504 GCA_038373865.1 Uloborus plumipes
TTTTTTGTTATATGTAAGAGAATGAGTATGGTGAATACGAACACATTTTTTGTACCACCCATGCCCGCAATCATTGACTTAAAATAATGAATATTAGGCCAATTGCTTCTTTCAATGCCTTCAGTTTTCAGAAAGTATTCATGAATTCAGCTATTGTCTTGACTTTTTTTGTACTGACAAATGTAAGCACACAAAAATTTTTTTACAATGATGAAGTTTGATTATTTTTTAGGTGTTCTGCAATTTGTTACATTACTCTACTCGTACATCTGAAATAACATGCACTCATACTTAGTCGACGACGCTCTACAATTGCAACTCTTTCAGGATTTTTTAATATTTCAGTTTGTTTCATAATTAAAACCCATCAATGAACAAAAATTTGAACTCTGGTTAACAAGAATATGCATACAAGATGTTTTAAAACCTAATTTATATTAATTTAAATATTACTTGCACTAATTAGTTACACGAAATTACTTGATTTTAAATTGTATAAGATTATATTCATAACTGCCAAATTTAAACTTTTTAAAAAAATTTGGCAGTAAAATAATTTTAAATTTTTCAAGTACAAATGAATTTCGAATTTTGCTACTTGTGCGGTAAAAAATAATCTGCACTTACTATGTAAAAATAATCAATTTTAATATCAGTGAAAAATTGTATGAAATATTCAATAAATTACTGAACTGAAGCCAATTTACAAGATTGAAATTTGTACTTAACTTTCGGGGGGGGGGGGCAATTTATTTTGTGACAAGAGCACTATTAAGAAAATGAATAAATCTATTAAACAATTTTATCTTGTACTTAATAAGAAAGCAGTTTATCTTTAAAATTTCTTTCAAATACTTAATTTTGAATGAAAAAAGATAAAACTTACTTGCGCTTTAGTTTAACAATATCCACATAGTCGACAGATCGTGCATAGAAACCATCTGAAGATAAGGCTCCCCAGAAGTTAGACCATAACCTGTTGGGTCTCACCAACATAGGAGCAACCACTGGCCTATAAAATATTAAACTCTTTACTATCAAGAAAAATAAAGAATATGGAACTAATCAATGAAATGAAAAGAGTTTAACATGCATATTTCTTTATAACTAATACCCAAATAAATAATCAGCAGTGCAATACAAAAAAATGATATTGATTTTAAACTATAAAAAATTAGAACGTTTTTCTTTAACATGAACAGTCATTCTATAGAAGTGCCAAAGCAGAAATGAAGAAAAGGTCTTAAATCATTCAACTGCTTGGATATTGAATGCAGGAGCTAAAATTCATGATGGGATGCCAAGAATCTTGCGCCCATATTTCTCAGATGCAATCTTAGAAAATAATCTAAATACAGAATTTCTTCTTCAGTAGCACAACAGCCTTGGGTGGACCCTGGCTTTTTCAAGAATGTTCATCCAAGCATCTCTTTTCTTAGCCATGGCCTTCCAGTAATTCAATCTCAAGTTGGAGAAATCCTTTTCTAGGCAATCAACCCATCTGAGGTTCAGTTGAGCCCTAGTTCTTGCTCCAATGGGTTCAACCAACGCCTCCTAAATACTCAATGCCTACTATATTTGCTATGCTACTTTCGACAATGGTTCCACTTTGAGTGCCGCCACCTTGCAGCTTGCAGCTATTGGCGATAGATCCAAACAATATTCCAATTACATTTTTTATACGTTGATTTTTAAATTTAAATTTAGAAATGAACCAATCGTTAATTTCTCTTTCTCGAAGAACTCCGTTGGAAGGCAGTGCTTTGAACCAAGGATGAAATTTTCCAGCTATTGGCGATGGATCCAAATAACATTTGAATTCAATTTTTTTATTTGTAAATTTTTTAATTTAAATTTAGAAATGAACCAATAGTTAATTTCTCTTTCTCAAAGAACTCCGGTAGACGGCAGTGCTTTGTGAACCAAGGACGAAATTTTGCTCTGCGCTAAAAATCAGAAAGCAGCAGGCATTTAGTATTCAGGAGGCGTTGGTTTAACTCAAAAAATTTTTAGTGTTGAATGTTCATTATTCAATTAAATAATGTGACTGGCCCATTTAAAACTCTTATTTGGAAGAATATCGCACACAAATGATTCACCAAAGCCCTTACTGACTTTGAGCATGATGCCACTTGCATTATAAGGTTAATGCTGGTCTATTTATGCCACCAAGTTGAGTAAGTACTTGATGTTTGTACTTACTGGTATAAATATAAGAAATGGTTGAGAATTTTGGCAAGGATGCGGGGGAGGGGGGAGCCAGAAATTTAATGCCAATTATTTTTTAGAATGTGGGAATGCACAAAAAAAGAGGTTGAAATAGTAATACAATATTCCGGTTCTCTATCCCTCCGAAAAAGTTATGATACATTTCATATTAAAAGCTAGGAGGGGAGTCAAATTCACTTTAAAATTTGATTTTTTACCCTTGCCATGGTTCTTTGTTCTTTTTCTACATTTAAATGTATTGAAAACATGTTAAAAAATTCTACTAAATTTTGTAACAATATTTAACTTTTCTCAAACTATTATCATTGGTTTTGAAAGATTATACAAGGAGCAGAAACTTAAATGCAGACCTGGACATTTGACCATCACTATATACCTGCCAAGCTTTGAAAGCAAGAATTACAAAGACTGAAGCTAAAAAATACTAAGATTTTAACATATCCATGAATTATCTCTCTCTTTCACTTTTTTCTCTATGGTTCCACCAAACATATTAATGCTTTTATATTAGGGCTTCAAATGTTTCGACAGCTGCTAATTCTTCCTTACTCTTTTTTACTATTTCATCTGTTTCTCAATTAGTTGCACTGTTCAGTCAAATGTTATTTCATCTATATAAGTTTACAGTTTTGCATTTTGAAGAGTTGTTTGCATCCATGACACTTGTCTGAATCATTCGCACATTTTGTGCTTTCTTAGTACTAATTTTAACTTTTTATAAAAGAATATCTCGGTTCATATTTAAAATGACACTTTGCTTTTAAGTTTGGATTTTCCTGTTACACAATCATATTCCTTATACTTACGTTGATTCTTTCTACCTCTGACACGGATTTCAGAAATATGTTTGGATACAATCTTACATTTCAAGTAAAAAGAAACTATTATTAGAATACTGAAAGCATTCACATAAAAGATAGTTGAGAATAACTAAATGTCCCATTGTTTTATGGTGAAAATACTCAAGGAAGTTTCTTACCTATTCTGTTCTATTAACAGTCGCAAGGTGTCAGGATTTGTTATCTGGGCACTTGCATCAAGTGAGAAATAGTAATCACAGTTCACTTTTGTGCATTCCTCCCTACAATACAAGCAACATATTTCAGACTACTGCATAAAAATAATACATTTAATGCAAGAAGAAAATTAAAGACAACCTGATCTAAGAAAGTCAGAAATCGCTTCAAATTTTCCAATTATTTGCTATTATTAGGATAACTACAATTCCAGAAAATGTGTCAGAAGATGAAATTCCTTATCAAGATAACTGTACCCTTTCTAAATGCTTCTAATAACCAAACCCATTATTTTGAATGTTCCACGGGTACAATGGATGTACTTGCACATCCAATGCAAATTTTGTCCGGAAAGAATAAAAATCATGCCCACTTATGCATAAAAACAATACTTTTTCAAAGTCAGGGAATCCGTCTAAACCCACTCAAATGGCAGGCCTGCTAATAGCATTATACATCTCTTTCATTCATAAATTCTCTATCAATTCAGGTTAAAGTTAGACTTATGTTTTAAGAACAAAGTCAGCATTTTTTTTTTTTTCGTATTTATTTAAAATGCTATTATTTGAACCAAAATTGGAAAAGAAGTGTTGAGTGAGACTCAGAATAACAGCTAACAATAAAGCACAGAGTGACCATAAAAAGATCTATATATATACGAAGTTGCTATCAAATTGAGACACTAAAATAGCAGGTTTGAAATTCTAGACCAGACAAATAGAGAAGAAAATAGTGTCCCCAACCTATTCTATTTTTAATGGTACTTTTATCCTTCAATAATACACTTAGACTTTGACAAAAGTTAGAAGTAGTTTCCAATCATGAAACATTTTATCAAATTATGTAAAAATGTCTGAACAAGGTCTCAAAAATTAGTCAGGAAACTGATTTTATTTGCTCAGTAGCAGAGAAGAGCTGTGACAGGTGAATGTAAGAATTTCATGGCATGAAATGGAATAGAAAGTGAATATAACGGTATTTTTGAAAGATTTAATTATTTCAATGAAAAAATGCAGCGAGAAATATTGGAAAGGGAATGTTACTGGAATAATGAAAGCCGTAAATGTTCAGTTATAGTTTGTTTCTGATTGAGTAGATAGTACTTTTATTCCTTTTCAACTTTCATTTTGTTGACCATGAGCAATAAAATGTTTCATTTTATTTATTTATTTCTTAATTGCTATTTTGTACTTTATATTTAATTATACTTGAATTTTGTATCTTTGGATGAAAATAATCCCTTTTAAGATTAAAACGCAGTGCCTTTTTTGCAACAATACACCTCATAACTATGCACAGTGCACTGTGAAAAACTATAGCATTGGAAGGCAAATCTCATAAGTTTACATCAGTAGATAAATGGGTTTAAATATTGATTCTAGAAATTCTTACAATTTCTATTTTTCAAAGAATTTAGCTGACAAAAACAGGATAAAAATTGCTTACAAGCCAAGGTTGCGTGCATGCCATTCTTTGTAATTATTTTCCAACTTCAAATAATTAACATTGTTGTATTTGTGCTTGTGAGCCTCTAAAAAGTTATCCACATCATCTTTATGATATTCAGCCTATATCAAAAAAAAAAAAAAAGATCAATAATATTTATGAAACAGAAATGGTTTTCAAATAGTTTAATATAAAAACAATTAAACAAAGATTGATGATAATAACAGATGGAGGGTACAATAATATAGTACAAATTGCTATCACCCTAAAATTTAGGAAAGAAAAAAAAATCAATTTATCTTATTATATTTTATGAGAAGAAAAGAAATATTTTGTACACAATGACAAAAGAAGGCAGTTTTCTCTCCAATCAGTTTGCGTTGAAAAACGATTAGATCAATTAAGCACATGAAAGGAAAGGGTTGCAATTCGCAAAAATTAAATTTTGAAGATAACTAGTGAAATTGATAAGAAATACAATAACCTATTTTGTGGCATGGTATGTTAGTAGTGGATGGGTGCTCCAACTTAGCTGAATTTTGAGGAAAAAATAAGTGAGGGCTCCCTAATGGTTCAAACTTTGCACTCATTTTACCCAAAATCTTTTCGGCAATTAACATCTCTTTAATGATCATGTCGATTACTGAAATTTTAAACAGGTTTCAGGGGACATCGCGAATTTTTATGAAGTGGAGGGGGATTCTCACTTTACCGAATGAAGCTTCGAATTTTGCTGAATGATGAATACATAATTCCTTTATGAAAAGACATTAAGATTTAAAAAAGAAAGAAGAAGAAAGTCACAATATTGCAGTGCAAAATTTGAAGAAAAGGGAAATTTTTGAGGAAGTAATATTGATCTTCCAACCAAATTACCCTAAAGTTTCATTCATATACGTATACAAATTTAAATGCTTCTTTGCATGTATGCATATATTTTCAAAGCAAATTAAAAAAAATTGAGTTGAAAAAAAAAAAACCACTAACTGAATATTTACTACAAAACTTAAATAAAATAATTTAATAGCGTTTTCTTACATAGAATATGACTGTATGAAACTTGTAGAGGAAACAAAACAATAAATCTAAAATCCATTTCTCATGAATTAAAAAATGCGGACAATACACAAGTAAAAAAATTTTAACAAATGTATTACACCTGTAAAAATATAATACTGACAATACACAATTAAAAATTTTTAAACAAATGTATTAGACCTGTAAAAGTATTACAAAATGTACTGAATTCTCAAAAGAAAATTTACCTACCCCAGAATGTATAAAGAGATCCATTCTTTCTTTTGGATAATCAAGTAATAACACTCGATCAAAGAATTCTTTGATAAATGGTGTGGGATGCTCCACAAAGATAGCTAAAATGACGTGAGGCTTTTGCTTAACCTAGAATTACAAGGAAAACAAATATTTAAAGAAAGTTTTTTTTAAAGAAAGTCCTCTTCTAAAGCTTTACAAATAATACTTAAGCCAAACAATTTTGAATGAAAAGTGTGCTCAGATTTTAAAATGAAACCTAATTTAATATAATTTTAGAGAAATAGTTATTAAGTGCAAAAAAATATTTATCACAATTAAAAACAAACCTTAAATTTCTCTAAAGATATGGTATCTTCTTTACAACTCAGGCAACCTTTCTTCGGTATCCAAGATCTTGCCAAGTAATTTCCTAATGAATTTAATGCAACCTGGATAAAAGCAAAGAAAGAGTTTACATTATGGGATCGAACAAAGGTAAGGAAGATAACATATAACTATTAATTCCAGATACAATCTCCTTTATAAATCAAGCCCTGACGGCAAATAATGTAAGAGGCAAGCAAGAGAAAGAGAAAAAAAAGAAAAGATACAGTAAGGACGAGTGCATACCTTGCTAGCTCCATTTCCGTGAACAACTAACGGATTAGTACCAAAAGCTGTATTATGAAGGTAGCTATCATCATCAGAAAACCTTAGTTCGACATCACCTGACAATTATTAAAAACACTTGTTGAAATCCCTTAATCCAGTCACTAACATATAAATTATTCAAAATTTTATAGATTTAAAAAATATATATGTTTAAAAAAACAGCAAAAAATGTTTCTAAAATTTCCTCACCTACTGCACCATTCAGATTTTGAAATATTTCAGCCTTGTGATCAAGTTTAATCATCCATTTTTTCTGCACAAAAGACAAGTTCATAAAGGCGAATCAGATAAAATGGAAAAACAGTTATTGCTGTCAAATGTGAAAATTAGAGTATATACATACTTTACATACAAAAACATTTTTTCCTTAAAAAAATATTGCAAGAAAAAAAGAAATGTCTTTATCTTTGTATCTCCACCATAAATTGCAAATGATTGTCTTAAAAACATCCCTAGAGAAGACTCCCAATAGTCAGCACACTTATTATCAAAAGCAGTGCATTGGAGAGTTTTTTTTTTTTTTAATTACAATTTTTGGTTTTAATATTTGGGTTCTTAAAAATTAAGGATATACCCAAAAAGGTCTAACTTCTGTTTGTAGCTCATATAAAAAGCATAACAAAATACTTTGAGAACAAAAAAAAAAATTAGGGAAATTTATAAATTTTCTCTTTACAGATATTTTAATAATTTCTTAATGTGTGCAAAAATCCAAAATAAATGAATAAGATACCTCAGTTAAAAACCAAATATTACAAAGATTAAAATTACACTAAAATGAAATTCTTTTAAAGAGGGGGGGGGTGAAACTCATTCACATAAAAAAGGACAATATTAAGGAAAATCAGCCCTTGAAATCAAAGTATTCCATATCAAACTGAGCAATTTTAAACATCAATAGAGATGATTGTACAGAAATTTACACAGAATAAATTTATTTCACACCACAATGCATATGAAGAGCAAAATAGGACAATTTAAATTTAAAAAGTTTACTCATTATAATGGATAAAATGTCAATTAATATCTAAGAAAATACTATTACAAATTTTAAAATTAAATATTTAATTTTTTTATGCAAAGAGCAGCTACATACCCTAAGATCTTCGTCCAGGTATACTTTAGTGTAAAACAACTGATCATCATCTTCATCCTTTAGAGATGATGAAGTCACCACTTCATAAATATAAGATGAGTAGCCAACAAAACCTAAAGAGGTTTTCCAAAAGAATGCATAAAATTAGAATAGAAAATATAAAAAAATTATGAATGATATCAGTTATAAAAGAAATGTTGTACACAGATTCCAAAGAAATCTACAAAACAAAAAAAACCCTCTTAAAATAACAGTAGGTTAACACACTGAAAGCATGCATGCTATAGAAATGTATCAGGAGATCGTAAGCTACCCCCTCCCCCTCTCCACACACACAAAAGCATAAGGTTGAGGATCAAAACAAATAAACTCTTTTTTGTATTACTTTAACTGTACAGTCTTTCACAAATGCTTTCATTTGGATATGCAGCGTAATTCTTAACAATTATTACAGCAATGTAAATTAACACTTTTTTTATTTCAAAAAAAAAAAAAAAAGAAGAAGAAGAAATCAAATGCGCAATTAATTTTCTAATTAGAGAAAAAACAAAGATTTTATTGTTAATTGATGCATCAGCAGAATATTTTCTCCAAGTTGTTTTCTCTCCATCTATATCTCAACCTTTATCTTAGGACCAAATGCCTAATAGCCATGTTTAGACAGTGCTGGTCCATTAATTCATGATATCAGCTAAATGATATTACTCACAATAACAAAATTGCAAATGGTTTAAAAAGCCTTTTATTTATCATCTTAAAATGATAAGGTGAAAAAGTTTCACAAATACCAAACAAGCAGTTCCAATTTAAAGGATTAAAAATAAGTTTATGTGAGTGAGTTCATGTGGATTACGTTTTCTTTCCTTCGCTGTACACCTTCTTTCTCATTAAGGTGAAAAGAGTTTCACAACATTAAACAGTATTGAACTGGTTGAAAAATTAAGCCGATTTGAAAAAAAAGGACTGAAAAATGCCTAGGTAACTAACTTTAAGTACATGATTAAATACAAATTTATGTCTGCAGAATTTTTTTTAACAGAAATCGAATTTTAATACATTTATGCAGTTTAATTTTATAAATTTGACATTTGTTGACTGCTATCAATTGCTTCAAGTTTTCAAACCAAGCACATTTTATACAAACTTTTGTATTAGTTATATCCTGACAAAAATCAAGCCCTTCTTTAACTTTTCTCTGAAAGGCAAGTTTCATATAATGTCCATGTCAAAAACATCCTCTTCTAACTTCGTATTCATATTTACTTCATTAAAGCTTACTTCTCATACAAAAGCTTTTTCATTATTATTATTCACCACTAATTTATTTCTAAATTCTTATTTACGTATTTACTTCATTAAAGCTTACTTCTCACACAAAAGCTTTTCCATTATTATTATTCACCACTAATTTATTTCTAAACAATAAAACACTAAAGAAAGTAATAATTTACAAAGCTAAAGCTGAATTTTTTTTCTTCTCTTAATAATGCTCCAAGTTTAATTCAGTTACAAATCATTTAATATCTGAAATAGAAAATGCATGCTTACTGGAGAGGTTATTCTGAAAACAAGACATGCCAGTTCATAGTGAGTACAATGAAAATAAGACGAGTGTTCCCTTACCTGTATAAGAGAAGTCTGGACAGTCTGCCGGTCACCATAAAAGCACAAAGCAGAGTTAGGTGGGGGCAAGGAAAGTATAAAACACTGATGTTAAGAAAAGTTAGTCAACATAATGCTTGATAAATGCAATAGAGCCTCATTGTTTAAAAGCATGTTGTTGTTTTTTTGGTAAGATCTGTCACATTGTTTAGTGTGATTTCACACAATCCACATGCACACATATCAAATCAATAAGCCCCACTTTTTTCTTTTTTTTTCAAAAGTTATATGAATGCTCTTTGAAAATTTATTGAAAGGAAAATTTAATGAAATGAAGAGACGCACCAGCAATGCTTTATTAGCATGATTTCCAGATTACATTTTTAAGCACCCACTTTATTTATTTATTTATTTCATTTTTCAAAAAAAGTAATTAATAATTTTCTTCTTTCTTGATTCAGCGTGTGAACGACATACATGTAATTACTTTCAAAACAATTTAGCTGGAAATATTTGACATATTGTGACTGGTTGGTTCGACGAGCAAAAATGCTATTAAATACATTTAGTAAAAATTTTTATTATATTTTTTTATTTTTAACTTTCATCATTTTCGTTTCTCTAACTATGCTTCTTTTTTTTTTTTTTTACTTTACTAAGTGCTCCCTTTAAAAAAGCTGGGTAGATTGCCGTTGCCTCCCATTATCTTCGTCTAGAGATTGTGTAAATTTTAAATGGAATGAAAATTTTAGAGTGGATGGGAAATTTTTTAAGGCAAATCGGTAGAATGACGGAACTATATTTACCAATCCAATTGGCTGATTTCCACCGATTGGCTGAAGAATCACATGTGTGAAATGACCAATATGGTTCAATGGTCAATTTTATAATGGACAGCAAGAGCAAAAATAAAGTTCATATATTTGATCTTTTTGTTCTTGTTGCCTACGAGATAAGTCCTCCTTCTTCTCCCATAATTTATGGTACCACACGTTTTGATACTTATGTAAGTACAGTAGCACATTTTGCTGCAATGTACATAGCTTAATGACATAATGAATGATTCTTCTGTCAAAACAATACATTCCTTGACAATTGCAAAAAAATTTCGGGGGACCAGAAAAGATTCCCCCCCCCCTTTTTTTTTTTTTTTGCAGTTAAAAATTACTGATAAATTTTTTTTTCCAGGAGTTTCCTATAGTATTTATGAGGCTCTAGTACATTTTATTTTGTTAAATGAAAAGAAATGTTAAATGAAAATTTAAACCAAAGAAATCATTCAAATTTAAATAAAAAATATTCTTGACAAAATACAAATTAAAATTAAAAAATAAACAAAATGTCAAGAAATAATAATGCTATAAGTGAACAGGCATGCTCAGATTATTAATAATCTGCTGCTGCTCTTATTTACAGACTTTTCATAGATTTTGCAAGATTAAGCTTGTAATCTAGTTTCAAATACCAAAGAAGCATGCATTTTCTATTATGAACATAAACATTACTAGCATTGTGTTTCTGAGTAAATTATTGCTTCAATAGTATCTTACAGCCTACTGTATTTTAATGATGGAAATATAACCAATTACTTAATAACAAATTTCATACTTCAATAAAGTTCTTAATAAAATGAATAACATTAATTTTAAAGAAGAAAAACAAAGTTTTCTTTTTTTTTTAGTTAAATTTTATGAAGCTTTAAGAGGAATTTCTTATAAATTTCATTGAAACTTTTTTACTTCTTGCAGTAGAAGTTCATTTTGTTGAAAGCATTTAGCATACATTTTCCCAGACGTATATAGAATAATATAGAGTTTTTCATAAAAAGTATAGGAAATTTAAAAAGAAGCAGAAACATCTAAAAGCACAAGAATAGCATAGGAGCTCATAAATGAAAACATCACTGTAGACCAATGTCAACATAGATGGTATTTTCAATGACCTGCTTTCAAGGTTACAAGAGAACTATCTTACTTTCTTCCTGTCTGGTGAAGTAAGCAGTAAGCATCTGTTATAATATTATGAAACATATCTTTTGCTCTAGTACTCCATTTGCGTACATGCATTACGTTCAAAAAACATTTTCCAGTTAATTATGCAGGTCTTAGTTTTGTTTAAAAAAATTTTAAGTAGCGAATATTTAGGAAACTATTTTTCTTTCAAATTTATGCCTCAACTATGAGACACTGCACAGACTTTTTTAAAATTAGTTGTGTGGTTATAGAGAGTAAATCCCTTAAATAAAAAGTACTTGATTTCAAACCAATTGCAATAGGCAGTATAACTTCTGAAACAAAGCACACCAACAAAACATTTTTTGATAAGGCACAAAGTAGACAAGCCTAAGTAAGTTCAACTTCAAAGCCGCATTAAATATAAATTATGGGTTTAAAATGCTCAAAAAAAAAAAAGGCTCAAGTAACTCTAAATACAAATAAAAACTTTCTCTAATGATAGTAGTTCCTTTTAAAATGGAAGAATAGTGCCATTATTGAAACAATAACATACTTTTAAATCTTGCAAAATGTTAAAATTGTGGTAGAAAATATTTTGTTCACTTTTGCAAGAAAATTTACTTTCGCCTTGATTAGAAAATGAGCAAAATATCTTACACTAAAAAGCAAAAATTCATTGTTTATCGGTAGCCATAAATACAAATAATAACATACAACTAAAAGGCCAAACTTTCTGCGTTTCTGGGTAGTGTAAGTTTAGAGATTTTATCAATAACATAATGCAAAGAACTAACCAATAAATATTTCTGAAAATATTTTTCTCATTTATAAACCTCAAAATTCATAAACTTAAAAAATAAAACTAATTAACTACTTTTAAAAAAATCTACCTACCTCCAGAATTCAAAAAGCGCTTTCCTTTTTCTACTTTGGGATACTTTTCCTATAGTAAGTGAAAAAATAATATCTGATTTAGAAGAAAATGCAAAAAAAAAAAATATATATTGCTTTTGATATAAAATTCAAAAAGCATTTCACTGGTAATCTAACAACACATTTTATTTTCCTTAATAAACAAGTATGCTTTAATAAACAGTAACAATAGACCCAAAAGTACTAAGTTAGAGATAATATGTAGCTGCAAAAAATATATCGTTGAAAAAAAATCTGCACTTAATAGATTAATGCATAAACAAAGCGAGATTTTAACAACATTACAGACCTCAGAGAAATTTTGGCATAAATACAAAGTGAAACTAAGAAGGAAGAAAATGAGTTCAAAAGGAAATCAAAACTGTTAAGTTTTTTTATGAATGAGGAAAAATAACTTTAAAATTAGAATTTACAAACCTAATTAATATTTCATAAACACAAAAAGAAAGAAAAAAAAGCAAAAAAGAAAGAAAATAAAATCAGGCTTAATATAAAAACAGACAAAAAAGTACAGTCACAATGATAAATAAATTTCAATACCAATAAACAAATTAAAAGCTGCTCGTTGTTAATTTTAGCATGAACTTTTTTTTTCGAAGCCTATTTTTTTCACTTTAAACTATTCTCATTGATAAACAACTGCTGATGGTTACAGTTTATCTATCAAGTCTGACAAAATTAAGCAGTTCATATTCACAAAAAAAAAAAAATTGACTTTTACTAATGGGGAGAAGAGATGTAAGTCTTAAAAACCTCAAAAATTAAGTTCTTTTCATATAAAAGTGCTCTCAGTGATGAGGCATATAATCAATAGTAGATAGGATATTAATCAAAAAAAAAAAAAAAAGGTGGTGATGAAAAGGTGGAAAATAAAAGAATAGGATCAATATAGAATAGAACAGGAAAAAACTCAATAATTGAAAGTTTTTATGTGTTGTCCTTCCCTATTTGTGAACAAATAAAAAAAGAATATTTGCAATTGAGTTTAGTACATAAAAAAAACTTTTTATAAGGATTTTCAATTTTCTCCACCTCATATTGGTTTTGCATTGAGCAAAACTTACTACCCTTAATTATTTTGCCTTTTCCATGTTTTCTTCGTTTTTAAGAATAAATTTTACTACTAACTACTCTAATAACTACTTAAATTTTATAAGTGTTCTGACTTGTAAGATTCATCTTAAAAAAAGGTGAGGTTATACGGGTTTTTCTTTCTTTTTTTTTTAATTTTTAAACCAGTTTCTATCTGCATTGTGTTGGTTTTTTTATACTGTGCATCAACAAATTTTATACTAAAATAAATTTAATATAATACTTCTAATAGACGAAAGAATTTTAAAAAATAGGGGGGACGGGTCATATCCCTCCTAATTCAAACAAAACAGCAACAACTTACTGCTAGAGAAGAATCTGGCCAGCAAAACCCTTCAGCAGAGAATAGAATTTTTGATTTTGTTTTGAAGAATTTTTTGAGTATTTCTTGTGGGTGTGCCATAAAAATAACATCGTAACTAAGAAAATATAAAAAAATTAATACAATAGTATCACATTTGTTATTAAACAAAAACACATAAAAGTTACTACAAAAGTAAAGTTTAATCATATTGCTAACCATCTTTTCTCTCTCACAGGATTAAAAATTATTCAAGGAAATATAAAACAAGAAAAATCTGATCAAATTTTTCTTTCATACAGAATGATTTTATTTAATAAAAAGTTACACATTAAAATAATATTTTATCTATTTTTGCCATGATCACAAAGTAAAATAACTGAAATACAAATGACGATTTAGAATAAATGAGTATGAAAAATAGACAGGAAACTCTGAAGTAAACATTATGAAATAAACAAAAACAATTTAATGAAAGGCATTAAAAGCATTTTTTTTACTATAAAACAAAATTTAATGCAGCAACAGGAAAAATTCCTAATAATTTCTCATAGAAAGTAAATAAAATGCTTAGCAGAGGAATTACTTAAAATATGTCATACTTTGCAAGAAAACTTTCTTTTTTTCTCACCTGTCAACAAACATAACAATGAGGTTCTTTTCTTCATAATATTTCTGCATGGCTGCTTTCAAGAGATTGACCTTGTGTCCACCACCAGAATACATACGCACATCTCCACCTTTCCATTCCTCATTCATTCCTAGTACCTTAAAGAAAGAAACTAAGATATTAATATTTGACTTATTTACTAACCATATACATGCCAAAGTAAAGGCCAGCAACAGGCTATGGTCCAAATCAATTAAAAGAATGATTTTTTTTAAATTATTTGACAACTGACAGCGAACTAGAGTTTACTAAAGACTTGAAATTTAAATAGGGAAAACTTATTTTCAGGCAATGGTGTAGAAATGGAAAAGAAAAAAAATGGTGGAATTATTTTAACAGATAGGAGCATGAATTTATAAAATGAAAAAGGGACTCTTAAGTTAAAATTTCAAAAAAGATGGGGAGAGGCTAATACAGAAAGAAATAATCACATCCCCCTGTGATCCTTTTTGACTACACCACTACTTCAGAAAACCTGGATATAATACTATCTTAATCCAAGAGATTTTTTCTAACTGTGTACAACTATAGTTAAGACAAACACCGATTTTTCTTTTTTTTTTTCTGTCAGGCAGATCATCTGTGTATAGTACCCAGGTGGTTGACACCTAGAAACTTGAATTAGGGGCATGATGCTTAGAGTCTTTTTTTTTTTTTTTTTTTAATACTGGCACAAGCACAATAGTTTATACCTATCGCAATTAATCAGTTTTACATATTCCCTTCAGCAGGCCACAAACAAAAAAATTCTGCAAGCCTCAGTTGAGTAACAAATGCTGCATTAACATTCTTACATAAATTATTATTTTTTATTCATAGTCATTAACCCTTAGGTATCTGTCATTAATCATGCATGTTCCAAGTATGATACAAAGAAAAATATTTTTACAAAGAGAGAATCTCAACATAATTTTGAAAAGTTACCTCAACATCAATTCCATACACTTTAGCAGATCTCATGAATCTTTTGAAGCCATCTGTCTCTTCTGTGGCAACTGTTAGCACTAACAGTTTAGCTACAAAAAACATAATAGATTTATTTTTATCAAGTGAAAATATACACATTGCATATAATATTCAAAAATATGAAATGAATAGTTAGTTCTTTACACTTCACACACTCCAGGGTCCCCGTACCTACCATAACTCGTGGTTTAACCGGGATAGGGCCCTGAAGAGCGCTCTGTTATTTTTGAACCAGAACCAAGGGTCGAGCAAACCCTTGGCCCGGCACTCCCAGAGGTATTGTTTCACTTGGAGGACTTTGCGACCACGACATTTTTAGCGTCCCCCAGCCACCATTAATCAAGACGGTGGATCTTTGACCGGCTGGGATCGAACCGGGTCCCTTCGGTCACGAGTCCGACGCCTTACCAATCAGGCTACCACGGCCCTGGTTCTTTACACTGTAAGCAATTATGACATTGGAAGTAAAAAATTAACTTCAAAATATGCGTTCAAACATAGGCAGCTGGTGCATCAAAAAAGTGGGGGGTTAAAGAAGACACACACAGGGAGTGAAAGGGGTCAATGCCCCTATTTTTTTAAGTGGGCTATGAACTTGAATTTTAAAAAAGAATCGATTCCGTAACCTTCTCCAAAAAATTTGTGCCACTGCCTCAAAAACCAGGACAAATAGCTATTCAATTCTAATTCCATTTTAATTTTAATGAAATAATGTGAGAAAAATACAAAACACACACGTTTCAAGTCAATTCTTCCTTCTTGAATCTTAATGACGCAAATCAATCAGTACAAGCATTTTTGAATCGGTCGCATAATTTTGAGCTCAGAAAAGTGGAGGAGAATGCCCCTTTATTTTTGAAATAAAGGGGGCAGTTGCCCACCTACCTTGCCCCTCGTACGAGCTGCCTATGTGTTCAAATATTTATTTTAATTGATATTTTTACCAAAATACTAATCATATTTGGTCAATTAAATTATTGGTAATAAGCAAAAGGGACTTAACAAGCTCGTATTGGGGATTAAACTATAAGAATCTTTAATTTTAAGCCATAGTCGATGTGACCATTGACAGTATAAAGAACAAATATGTGAAAATTTTGGCTACACTAGAAATCAACAATATATAATCAGAATGTACAATACTTCAAAATGTATTACTGCAATCAAACCTTGTCAATTCGAACATGCTTAACACAAATTACTGTCAGATGAGCTACATTTCTGATCCCTGTCCTATTGTTTGCTCTTCATTATTATTCCGAAAAGACACAAATTGATTGAAAAGGTCTCTTCAACTTTGTTATAATGAGGTTTGACTGCATTATTAATTTTAATATTATGATACAGTATGCTTAAACTTTTAGAGCTAAATACTACCACAATATAATCTTGAAATTCTTCGATCTTTGATGATAATAAAATATTATGTTACCAGTTCAAATACTCAAAGCAATAGTGATGTTAATGTATAATTCATTCACATAAGAAATTATATGATAGTGGATGTTAAGAGATTTAAGCGTTACATGTGCATAAAATAGATTTGATTTTTAAATTAACAGAAAGTAAAAATCAACAGTAATAAGTTGAACAAAAATAAATTGGCATGACATTAGAATTCACTATCACAAATTACAGACTTCAATAAAAACTGCTTATAAGGAACCGCTACATTCTCGATCAGTCCGAAAGAAAAGAAAAAAAGACTGGGAAGGGCTAGCACAAGAGGAGATAGTTCAAAATACATCTGACGAAACAGCAAAACGTGTGGGTAACTTACGATCTTCATCTTTGGCAGTCACAAAATGGGTGATGATATAAAAAACGACAGATAAATAAGCGGTCAGCTTGACCATCGTGGCCGGTCGCGCCATGTTCTTAAAGCAGATATGCACGCACACACATCACACACCCAAAAAGCACTAAGTAAAAAAAAACATCTACTCCACAAACAACTTGGCTGCTGAGTATGTCAGCCCAGCCCACAGAGTATGACGGCCAGCCACTCCGCTATGACAGCGCAAGCGGAGCCAAGCGATGATTTCCAACTGGGGTAGCCCGCAAAAGATTTTTTTCTTTTCGAGGAAGGTTATTGGCTGGTTATGTCACGGGGTAGCTCTGCACGAGCGCCCAGCTGTTTTCTATGATCACCAGCCTTCTTTTTTTGCTCCGGATGCGACTAAGGAAGCTCCATCCTTTTAAAAAAGATTATTACCATATTGTGTAAAAAAGAGGAAAATCTTGCGGCTTACAGCATATTTCATGTCAGTTTTCTCTTTCATTCTGTCACTTTCCTTTTTCTTTTTTAAATCAGTTGCGGTTTTTCATGGAATTGCTATGTTTAAGTTTTTTTTTTTTTTTGTGTATAGATTCGGTTTTTCAAAAATTCAACGCTTTTTATAGCAAAACTTCACTTTTGTGTGCCATGTTCCATTTACTCTTATCATTTAACGGAGCTTCACGATGGAAATCCGACTTCAGAAAATAGTTAAGAAAATTACGTTAAAAGGATAGACAGAAAGTTTTTCCTTTTAAAATTCATTACGCAATATTTGAGCACATATTATTAACTTGGACGTAAAATTAAAATTCAATAAAGATCTTATCAAAAGAGAGAATCCACAGATGACAATCGAGTGAAACTATTTCTAAACTGGAAAAAAAAAGTAAAGCTACTGCAATAAAAACTTTTTTTTTTTTTTTTTCTTGATAATATGGGAAGACTGGAGAAGAAGAAAATTGCGAACCAAGAATAATTGTTATCACACATTACTACCCTCTTATCTAATCAACAAGAAGTTTGCATCTGTTTTTTGAAACCAACTTCTGACTTCAAATTTGCAACAATCGTTTTTAATACTGAATGAATATGATCAATTCTAGAATAAAGAAAGGTTCAAGAATAAAGTTTTCTACTCGTAACATGGAACGCAACAGCAGGCAACTTGGGACCACTTCTGAGCCGCATACAGAGCAATGGGCCGTAGGTTCGGCATCACTTTGATAAAACAAAAATTGAATGCTTGTCATCGGTGTTCTGACAATTAATTTTGATTTCAATGCGGATAAAACTGCACAGAGCTAAAATTCTCCACCTGACTTTTTCAGCCTGGAAAACGAGTACAAGCTACAAAGGACCTTTTTCCAGGAGAAGGAGCTGGGGAGGGTTCGTTGGCTCATAGTATACCCCCATATGAAATTCATGCACTATATATGGGTGATTACAAAAATGGGCAAATTTGTGTTCCATACTGATTGCTCCTTTTGTTTTTAATTAAAAAAAAAAAACTCTTTTGGGAATATTTTTATGCGTCTTTTGTTCTATAATTCTGACTATCAACAATGTCAATAATTAATTATTATTCACTTAAAAAATAAAATATTACATTGAAATGTTATCCACATGCCCTGTCCCATAGGCACAATTTTCACAATCTATAGAATCTAGATTTTTGAAAAAAGTGATTTTTTTTCTCGAGATATTTTTATTTTTGAATGTGTATGTCGGCAATATGTAAATCCCAAAAAAAAGCAAAATAATGTGAAAATAATATCTCTAAAAATTAATCTAAACGTTGTCCCAGCAATATAAGTCATCCACATGTCTGAAAAGTATAGATATTTTTCTCTGAAATGTTTTACTTCAAAATCTAGCAACACATTTTAAAATGAAGCATGGAACTTTGTTATTCCTGGCTGAAGATTAATTTTGCTGTTCTGCAATCACTTTTTGATTAAATGCAAGCTAAACTCAACTTTCAAGGCAAGTGTTTTTCATCTTTGTCATTAACATGGCCTACAGAATGCAAGTAAAATGTACACATAAATAAATTTTGATAATGAATAGCCCCAAAGCTTACATTTTTTGGTTCTTATTCGAAGTTAGACCGAAAAATATTCAGAAATGACTTTTTGAGAACACATTACTTGTATTTTTTCATTCACATGCCCTTTTTCTTATGTCATTCACATGCCCCAATTTAAATCTCCAACCTAAAGTAAGTACTAGTTCTTACCTAATATTATGTAATAACTATGACAGTACAATGTTTAAAAATCAGGTCTAACAGTTTACAGGTTAAAAAATTTCATTAATATACCTATTGTATTATTCACATATCCATTATGTTATTAATATACCCATTGTGTCATCCACATGTCCTTTTTACCATTGACATGCCTTCCAAAAAATAAGAATGCAAAAATACAATAAAATACAAACATTTAAGCTCTGTTGATATTCTGTTTTAATTATGTTACTTATAAAGTACTTTCCTGATTTTTTTCAGATTTTTAATGTTAAATTATTTTTTTTAAATATATATACTTGAATTTTCCCGTTTTTATAGAATCACCCATATATAATGGTGCATGTATTTGTGTGTGTGAATGCTGAATGAAGTGAGGTTTTTTATGTGTGTGTTTTACAATCGGGGATGTCAATAATTAATGTCAGACTTTTGCAAACAATGATGGACAGCCTTCCTCCCACTTTGGCACGAAGGGTCACACCATTCCTCTTTTTATCACATATCACGCTATTTTTCATAAAGATATTCTTTTTGAAAAAAAATTACTTTGGTCAAACTTTGTGTTACCCCTATAATGCAAAGGATATTCCAACACACAATTAGTCACATTTTAAAAATAGAGAAAAGCAAACAAAGTGAATCGAATCGAAATTTAGAATTGAAAAAAATCGCCTAGATGTGACTTGCAGTCTTATCTTATATCTTTATCAGAGTTTACTTTCGTTAATTAACTGCTTGCGCGAAAAACAAAAAGACAGACATTGTTGGGCGTCGCCAACTGTCTATATTTTGCGCAAGAACGTTGACAAATCGCCTTTTGATCCCGTTCCGATTTCAGCCTCCGGCCATGAACTAATTCGTAGCCCGGATTGTCTGTCCATCATCAATGCAAAATAGTTGGTGCATGCTGGATGAAGAGTGACATAAAAACACTCCCTTTCTCTTTTTCGTTTCCTGATGCGCTTATAAATAGAAATTATATTGAGGGAGAATATCTTTTGAATGTTTAATAATGCTCCATTTTTCAAATAAAATTTTGTACTAGAAGAAGATTTTTGCAATAATTAAGAAATTGCTTAGGGGCTGTTCACAAAACTGATGTCACGCTTAGAGGAGGGGAGGGGGTTTCGTGAAATTGTGACAAGGGAGAAAGAAGGGGCAGCATAAAATGGGACCATCATTCAGTTTTTTTTTTTTTTTTTAACAATTCCTATTCTTGATTGTTTTTACTCAAACTGAATACAGAGATGATGGTTAAACAGAAACATCTAAAAAGAAATGGAGAAGTGAATTCGACAATGGAAACCATTATTCTAATATCATCGATAATGGAAAAACGTTTTAAAGGAAAAAGAAATATTTAAACTATTTTTGCAAAACAGATTATATCATAGTCTGACTAAATTGTCTTCAAAAAGGGTTTCCAACACATTGAAAAATAATAGTATTACAACTAAGGGTTAAAGAAGACTTTCACATTTAGTACACAGAGCTATAGGTAGTTAGTTATATAGTTAGCCATATATACTACCCATTTTATCTAATATGACCCTACTAACCTTCTGTCAATATTTGTTTAAATTTTAATTTGCCAGAGGACGCACCTAACTCAGATTTTATATCAATATTATCATTATTGGTTTTTTTTATTTATTTATTTATTTATTTATTTATTTATTTATTTTTTATTTATTTACTAGCGGTACCCGCACGGCTTTGCCCGTGGTATAAAATTAAAAGTTCATTTGTAAAATAATTAATATAGCAGAAAAAATACTCTATTTTAGTTATAATTCAACTACAATTCCTTCAAAGTATGATATAAAAATTTGGTATGGGCCCTACACTACTTCCTTTTACGTGTACATTTCTTAGTAGATGCCTTAAGTGCTAAAATAGTGCTTGGAGGGAGTAAGATAACAATTCAAACATTTATATCCCTAGTTTGCCACGAAACAATGCAAAAAAATGTTTTACAATGATTAATCTCCAAAATATCGCCGATTTTAACATCATTCAGTGAATTTTTTGCAAAATATCACCAATAGCGCCAAATTGAACCCCCCCCCCCAAAAAAAGTTTTTAAAAAAATCGCAAATTTGTCGCCAAATTGGCAAAATATCGCTAATAGCGTTTTTTTTTTTTTTTTTTTTTTTTTTTTTTTTGAGGTACGCCACTGTTGCCGTCGGTGAGCTAAATATATACACTGTAAAAAATGGATGTTGTTTTTACAGTATTATACAGCTAATTTTATAGTAACCAACTGTAACAATTGCTAATTTTGCAGTAATAAAATGTAAAATTGCTAATTTTACAATTTACTACTGTGCATTTAACACTTTTAAACTGGAACCTCTGCTGCCAGTATTATACTGGTGTGTTTATAGCATAATACAGCTAATTCTGAGGTAATAAACTGTAAAATTATGGTAATAAAGTGTAAAATTGCTGCTTTACAGTAGTAAACTGTTAAATTAATAGTTTTACAGTTTATTAATGTAGATTTCAGTTTTAAACTGGAACCTCTGCTGCCTGTATTATACTGTAAAAACAACGGTTTATTTTTTGTAGTGTAGAAGGCATCGCAAGAATTTTTGCTTCTTTTTACATTTGGGTTACTGGATTAATCTTTTCTCCATTGTGACCCTTTAAGAGTTTTATCTGCAGAAAAAAAAAAGCAAGACCGGTTACATGAAAGGTAAGTTTCGGGTCACGGCTCCGGATGAAAACAGCAAGGCTGACAGTTCAGAGTTCACAGTTCTGTCTTCTTTCTTCTCGTCATTTTACAGAACTTAAAAATGCATTTTCGCCCAAATATATGCAACACGTAACAAGTAGCCGACCTTCATTTTTCATGTCAGAAAGGAGTCGGTAGACAAATACAGCATTAAATATGCATACATTTCCTATGTGAGGGGAATTGGAAAGAAGGGGGTGAGGTATGCAAGGGCCGTTGTCGAGGATTTGGTAAAGAGAGTAGTTATTTTTTTTTTTTCATTCTGATCACCTGTATTGTTAGGAACATATTCCAGTGTGTTAAATAATTCACTTCTGTTTAAGGGCCCTCATGAGAGGTGTAGCAATTACGGGAGTTCAAATTTCCCCCAGAATCTTTGGTTTTATGTTAGACTATTATATACATATGACCGACAGTAGTATGGTATTTTATACTCATAAAAAAATAGTTGTGCCCCCCCCCCTTCTCCCCAGAAGGTAAATTTAGGCTGCGCTAGTGACCTCTTATTTATTCTTTAACTTTCGAATTTGATCGTATTTTCTGTTGACTAAGCGGATGTTGCCGAAACGTATTAAAAATGTCTAAAAAATCCCTTATAACAACACATCACGTATATCAAGTATATGTTGTGAAATAATGCTAAATAACTAAGCAATAAGGAGTTTATTGCAGATTCAAATTACATAACCTAACACGAATCTTCATAGTGGCAACGTTCTTCTTCTTCTTCTTCTTCTTTTTTTAATACCAAATTCGTTATAAACGAAATCGTTTAGGCTTAATTTTTTATGAAATAGTTAAAAAGCAAGTTGTATTAAAAGCCCAATTCATTATTTTGAAACCTTTGCTGTTGAGTTGAAATTCATTAAACTGATACAATATTACTACGTACCATTAAAAACGTAGAACTCCAGCACACATTTCAAAAACACAATTGAGTAGATCAATCAGTGAACAATTACATAAACACACTTTTATTTTCAAAAATTCACCATATCGTTAGAAACTAACACTTGTTACATGGCAGAAAAGCATTTTGGTTGATGTATTCAATAATTTTTTCTCATTTGGAAGAACTTTTGCTATTCTCCGTCAGTTTTCTTAGGGGGATTGAAATGAAAAAAAAAATGTACCAACCTAGGGAATACCCCCACCCCCACCCCAACCAATCTGTGAATAAACACTGGTCTTTCTGCCCTACTTACTAAGAATATCAAAAATGGGATATTCGTGTAAGTGAGTTTAGTAAATACTTCGCTGTTTTTTTCAACAAGATTCAGCTCCAAAATCAAGGTATTTACTGGGTGGTCTGATCAGAGGCGGATCCAAAATTTTTTTTGAGGGGGGCCAAGTTTTAGTGCGCTAGTGTTATACTTTATAACTTAGTGGAAGAAAAACGAAGCATATAAAATTTAAACCTTCTTTAAAATATTCATGCGATATTGTACAGCAAGTAATAGTTTCATAATTTTCTGTTAAATTAACTATTTTTTTACTTCGGTAAAAATTCGCAATTTATATTGTTGTCTACATCTAATCAATATTGGAATTATAAAATTCTTATTAATAAAATTCACAATTAAAATTTTCGTTTCAATGAGGGCAAGACTCATAGTGGTTGTGCAACTGATAAAAAGTGTTTTTCGTCACAGGGGGTCAGCTGACCCTTTGATCACCCCCTGAATCTGCCCTTGGGGTCTGATTATTCACTTTAAAAATCACTGAATTTATCGCGCGATATCCATACACACAGGTACTTTAATAATGTCATTAGCGCAAAAATAAACTAAATAATCCTTACCTTAGAGAATTGAGTATGCTCCAGGTCTGAAAGTTGCAAGGTTTCACATTTGCTACGGCTTCTGTCTCCATCCACAGATACACGTAAGAAGCCTTTTCGCCCTAAAGTCTCAACGGGGTCTCAGGGAAACAAGCAACATGAAGGTGAGCATTTCTGAAATTTCTTTGACTGATCGAGCATGAGTACAGTATAATATTGCCAACTGCTTGTTCTCAATATAATAATACTTCCCGTTTCATTTCAACATTTTGAATCGGTATCATTTATTGGTTCTATGATTTCTAATAGCAAATTTAAGGCGAATCAACCTCGTATGTACTCTTACATTAAACCCTGAAACCAATTCGGATTCTCCTTCTGCAAAATCAAAAGGGCTTCGATTTACTTCTGCTAGACATCTAATAATGCATATGGAGAAGATAAAATTAAATTTCCTCATAAAATAACAAAAAAAAATGCTTCGTAAATTTCTAAGAAATTATATGAATTTGATAAAATAGAAATGGATAAAGTTAGTAAAAAAGAAGAGATTTCATAGGAAGTTATTTGAGCTATTCTTCGAATAGACAGTAAATGACAATATTTTGAATTAGAGGACCATCCAATTATTAAAATAATTTAACCTGAAATTCTAGATAAGATTATAAATAAAAGTACATTTTGTTTATTTTCTATAATAGAATGGAAATTAAAGAAAATTATATGGATCATTACAATTGAGATAAATAGGGCTATAGCTGGAGATAAATAGGATAATGAGAAGATTGTTATTTCTATTCTAATTAAATTTTTATGAAAAAGTTTAATAGCATCTCTAAATGGTTGAAGAATTCCTAGCATTCCAACTTTATTTGGGCCTTTTTGAATTTGAATACTATATCCTAAAATTTTTTGTTCTAAAATAGTATAAAAAGCCACTGATTAAAATTGAAATTGTTATAATAAGAGAATTTATATAGGAGATTTTATTTCATTTAGAGTCTAATTCTAATACATTGATCTGCCAAATAAATAAAAAAAATTCAGCTCCGTTCGTGCTAGGAAACTTTTTTGTATGGAAGAAACCAACCTGGTTTATACCGGTTTGAACTCATATCATGTAAAATTATAAAAAATCAAAGAGACATCCTTAATTTTAATTTTCTAAAATTAGGGGTAATAATTCAACATCGAAGTCACAAACTTTTTTTTAAATAAGAACTGTTAAAAAAATATTATGCTGTCATTCCTAAGGTAACTTCTCCTTCTAACTAAGGTAATTTTCTCCCTCTCAAAGTTGCAAAAAAAAAAAAAAAAACATAGACTTGCAAATTGTAGAAATTTATTCTAGAAGCTTCTTTTTTTTTTTTTTTTTTTTTGTATTTGTACAATTCTAATATTTTCCGGTAGCTTACTACCGTATGATCTGCTTTAATGCTTTTGTAAGTTAAAAAAAAAAACAATACTATTCTGATTACAATGTGTTTAAAGCTTGAATTTCTAAAAATATAAATACAATTCAAATCACGAGAAACCTGCTTTCTTTCTTTCTTTTTCTTTCCGAGGTCACGTTTTTGAGAAAGAACACTGCGAAATACGGAACCTTTTTTAAGATTATTGAAATAAAAGAAAGTTATGAAATTTGATAATATCTCATGTTACTTTAATAAATAACATTGACATTAAAATGATGACCACGCCTATACAAAAAGAAGAAAAAAAATGTGTATTGTGAAAACATGAAGTTCATACGAGTTCCAATAACAACTCATTTTTATTTATTTACTAGCAGTACCCGCACGGCGATGCCCGTGCAAAAAATGTAAAGAAAGTCAACTGAATAAATTTAAATTCACTCCACCCTCTTAAGTAAAATTATTATATTCTTTAATTCAAATGTGCACCACGACCTTTTAAAATATATTGATGACACTTTTAATGCCATTTCAGTTTGTAGTGTTCAATGCGAGGATTATTTTAGTTTTAAAGACTTTTTTCTTCTTTTCGTGTGTGTGTGACGAACTTATTTATTTTTAGCGAAATTTTTACGTTTCAATGGAACTTTTGACACAACTGTAGAGCCAAGATTTTCGAAAACTCTCAATGACCACAGCAATATTGCCCTTGAAATTTAATATCTCCCCAAAAACAACAGTGTTGTAAAAAAATCCCCCGCCAAGAAAACCTTAAATTCAGCCTTAAAAAGTTATGATATCGAGTTTTCCCGCCAAGTTTGTGCCAAACTACAACTAACCTGTATGTATAGTTCTTTTAAATTGTTTTCAGTTTTGCCAGGCGGGAAGCTTTGTCTTGTGAGGTGGTTGCTTAATGAGTAAAAACTTCCCGCCTGGCAGGACTGAAAACAATTTAAAAGAACTATACATACAGGTTAGTTGTAGTTTGGCACAAACTTGGCGGGAAAACTCGATATCATAACTTTTTAAGGCTGAGTATTTAAGGTTTTCTTGGCGGGGGATTTTTTTACAACACTGTTGTTTTTGGGGAGATATCACATGTTTTTGCATTAATATTATTTCTTTGCCTGTTTTTTTTTCTCTTCAAAATTTACTTTGCATGTGTTTTTTTCCCTTCAACATTTTTCTTGGCGGTCCGACATCTGTGGTTTTCTTGGCGGCATGCATTTGGTGCAAAAGTTCAAGGATCTTCTTCAGTCTGGGATAAATTTGAAATCAATCACAATGTACCACCCGAACCGACGCAAAACAAAGCTAGTTGCTAACAATACTACGATTAAATTAAAAGTTAAAAAAAAAAACCCCAACCCTTACTGCCGATCTCATATTAAAATGAACTAAATTGAAGATCCCATTTAACATTCGAGCGTTCGCGCTGGGTCTTTTCGACCCAGGCGCAAGGATAAACACTCGCTGCTCTACTTCTATTTGAAAGAAATGGATCAGGTCCACTGTAGCTGCATTCAAAGTCGACCCCTTGAACTTGGATATACTTTTGAGATCCTTGATTAATATTTGTCAAAATCATGATTTACTACTGAATTATTCATTAAATATTGTTAAAATGCTCTTAAAATGTAATATGGGTCACTCTGACCCAGCGCGCGCTCTCGTGTATCGGTATGTCGCGCGCTTTCCGGAAGGTTAAAAGCCCTATGCAATAAAATCAATTACAAATATTTTATTTGTTAACAAATAGAAACTGGCAACAGATAAAATTATAAATCATTGAGTTTTCTTTCCTCGTGGCCCAACAATGAAAACATAAACGCTCAGATGTTGAACAGAGCTGGTAGATAGAAATCGGACCAATTTTAAGCATTAATAACTCCGGGGTGCGATGACCCCGGGGGTAAATTTTGGGAAAATGTCCTCAATGTCTCATCGAGAATATTCATACCAAAAATCAACACTAAAGACCCCCGGGGAGAAAAGATACGGAAAATAAAAGCGAGGGGGAGGGGGTGGGGGGGGGTCGAAAAACCCCCTATGCCGAGCTTTGGGACAAAATAAATGTGGGTGCAAAAGCAGAGCTCAATCCGAGTTACCGTTTAGTCTGGACCCCTGTCAAACAATTTTTAAAAAGTGCGAAAAATAGCGATTTTATAACATATATCACCCCTCCCCCTGAGGGTCCTGGATGTTTTGCTTTAGTATGTGCCGTCAGGGGCCGCTGGAGATTGAGTATACCAAAAATGAACTCTAAGGATCTTTATGGGGCTGAGATACAGAGGGGTGAAAACCCCGGTTTGGTTACTCGCGTAAACAGTCCTAGTCGCTCTTTTACATTTTTATTGGCGACGGAAATTTCTTGGCGGCTTGTATTTGGTTTTCTTGGCGGGGCGGGACGCTCCCGCGTCCCGTGATAATTCACCGATTTAACCGTAATTTCAATGTAAAATTGGTCGCCAAATCTAAATTTATTAACATAGGGAACCGATTGTATCAGGTAGATCAGCCACAGCCATTCTTCCATGATTTTAATGTGAACATTAAAAGGAAAGAAATATAATGTCTTTCGTACCATCTCTTTGAAGTGATTACAATCTAACAGTGACCCTCAAATAATCAAGATTTCACTGGCCGGGAACCTCCTCTGAAGAAAAATTATTATATCCTTTAGTTCAAATGCGCTCCACAACCTTTTAAATTCCACTTAAAGTCATGTTAAAGTTTAAATCAATTCGCCAAATAAATATAAGAGACAGAAAGTTAAGTAAGTAACAGGAGATATTAATTAATCAAATTGAATAAATTTTCAAGGCTTAAATCTATACGCAAATTTAAACCACAAAGTAACTTCAGGGACAAAAGAGCAGCTGATCAGGAAAATGGCTCTAGTGTTTCAGTTCTGCGTAGAGTTAGGCCTTGAAAATTGACTAAATTTGATTAATTAATATCTCCTGTCCTAATTAACGGACAGAAACGTGCTAAAACTTTTCTTTTTCAGAAAAAAAAACCCTTTCCATTGATATATAATGTTTTGGGGTGGGGCGAGGTTTTCCCCCCTCAATTATGGCGGATACACCAAAAATGAGACTAATTAATTAATTTAAAAATAACTAATTCGAAATTAAAAATTTGGGCTTCGAGGTGCACGAGGGCGGGGTACGTTCGAATTTTTGAGCCAAGTTTCAGGTCTGTGGGTGCTGCGGGGGCTTCTGGCCAGCGGTTACAAACATACAGACAAACGAACACCGTCATCTTTATATATATAGACTAGCAGTACCCGCACGGCGATGCCCGTGCAAAAAATGTAAAGAAAGTCAACTGAATAAATTTAAATTCACTCCACCCTCTTAAGTAAAATTATTATATTCTTTAATTCAAATGTGCACCACGACCTTTTAAAATATATTGATGACACTTTTAATGCCATTTCAGTTTGTAGTGTTCAATGCGAGGATTATTTTAGTTTTAAAGACTTTTTTCTTCTTTTCGTGTGTGTGTGACGAACTTATTTATTTTTAGCGAAATTTTTACGTTTCAATGGAACTTTTGACACAACTGTAGAGCCAAGATTTTCGAAAACTCTCAATGACCACAGCAATATTGCCCTTGAAATTTAATATCTCCCCAAAAACAACAGTGTTGTAAAAAAATCCCCCGCCAAGAAAACCTTAAATACTCAGCCTTAAAAAGTTATGATATCGAGTTTTCCCGCCAAGTTTGTGCCAAACTACAACTAACCTGTATGTATAGTTCTTTTAAATTGTTTTCAGTTTTGCCAGGCGGGAAGCTTTGTCTTGTGAGGTGGTTGCTTAATGAGTAAAAACTTCCCGCCTGGCAGGACTGAAAACAATTTAAAAGAACTATACATACAGGTTAGTTGTAGTTTGGCACAAACTTGGCGGGAAAACTCGATATCATAACTTTTTAAGGCTGAGTATTTAAGGTTTTCTTGGCGGGGGATTTTTTTTACAACACTGTTGTTTTTGGGGAGATATCACATGTTTTTGCATTAATATTATTTCTTTGCCTGTTTTTTTTTCTCTTCAAAATTTACTTTGTATGTGTTTTTTTCCCTTCAACATTTTTCTTGGCGGTCCGACATCTGTGGTTTTCTTGGCGGCATGCATTTGGTGCAAAAGTTCAAGGATCTTCTTCAGTCTGGGATAAATTTGAAATCAATCACAATGTACCACCCGAACCGACGCAAAACAAAGCTAGTTGCTAACAATACTACGATTAAATTAAAAGTTAAAAAAAAAAACCCCAACCCTTACTGCCGATCTCATATTAAAATGAACTAAATTGAAGATCCCATTTAACATTCGAGCGTTCGCGCTGGGTCTTTTCGACCCAGGCGCAAGGATAAACACTCGCTGCTCTACTTCTATTTGAAAGAAATGGATCAGGTCCACTGTAGCTGCATTCAAAGTCGACCCCTTGAACTTGGATATACTTTTGAGATCCTTGATTAATATTTGTCAAAATCATGATTTACTACTGAATTATTCATTAAATATTGTTAAAATGCTCTTAAAATGTAATATGGGTCACTCTGACCCAGCGCGCGCTCTCGTGTATCGGTATGTCGCGCGCTTTCCGGAAGGTTAAAAGCCCTATGCAATAAAATCAATTACAAATATTTTATTTGTTAACAAATAGAAACTGGCAACAGATAAAATTATAAATCATTGAGTTTTCTTTCCTCGTGGCCCAACAATGAAAACATAAACGCTCAGATGTTGAACAGAGCTGGTAGATAGAAATCGGACCAATTTTAAGCATTAATAACTCCGGGGTGCGATGACCCCGGGGGTAAATTTTGGGAAAATGTCCTCAATGTCTCATCGAGAATATTCATACCAAAAATCAACACTAAAGACCCCCGGGGAAAAAAGATACGGAAAATAAAAGCGAGGGGGAGGGGGTGGGGGGGTCGAAAAACCCCCTATGCCGAGCTTTGGGACAAAATAAATGTGGGTGCAAAAGCAGAGCTCAATCCGAGTTACCGTTTAGTCTGGACCCCTGTCAAACAATTTTTAAAAAGTGCGAAAAATAGCGATTTTATAACATATATCACCCCTCCCCCTGAGGGTCCTGGATGTTTTGCTTTAGTATGTGCCGTCAGGGGCCGCTGGAGATTGAGTATACCAAAAATGAACTCTAAGGATCTTTATGGGGCTGAGATACAGAGGGGTGAAAACCCCGGTTTGGTTACTCGCGTAAACAGTCCTAGTCGCTCTTTTACATTTTTATTGGCGACGGAAATTTCTTGGCGGCTTGTATTTGGTTTTCTTGGCGGGGCGGGACGCTCCCGCGTCCCGTGATAATTCACCGATTTAACCGTAATTTCAATGTAAAATTGGTCGCCAAATCTAAATTTATTAACATAGGGAACCGATTGTATCAGGTAGATCAGCCACAGCCATTCTTCCATGATTTTAATGTGAACATTAAAAGGAAAGAAATATAATGTCTTTCGTACCATCTCTTTGAAGTGATTACAATCTAACAGTGACCCTCAAATAATCAAGATTTCACTGGCCGGGAACCTCCTCTGAAGAAAAATTATTATATCCTTTAGTTCAAATGCGCTCCACAACCTTTTAAATTCCACTTAAAGTCATGTTAAAGTTTAAATCAATTCGCCAAATAAATATAAGAGACTGAAAGTTAAGTAAGTAACAGGAGATATTAATTAATCAAATTGAATAAATTTTCAAGGCTTAAATCTATACGCAAATTTAAACCACAAAGTAACTTCAGGGACAAAAGAGCAGCTGATCAGGAAAATGGCTCTAGTGTTTCAGTTCTGCGTAGAGTTAGGCCTTGAAAATTGACTAAATTTGATTAATTAATATCTCCTGTCCTAATTAACGGACAGAAACGTGCTAAAACTTTTCTTTTTCAGAAAAAAAAACCCTTTCCAACGATATATAATGTTTTGGGGTGGGGCGAGGTTTTCCCCCCTCAATTATGGCGGATACACCAAAAATGAGACTAATTAATTAATTTAAAAATAACTAATTCGAAATTAAAAATTTGGGCTTCGAGGTGCACGAGGGAGGGGTACGTTCGAATTTTTGAGCTAAGTTTCAGGTCTGTGGGTGCTGCGGGGGCTTCTGGCCAGCGGTTACAAACATACAGACAAACGAACACCGTCATCTTTATATATATAGATTGTTACAAAAGCTTAGATTAACTAGTGTGCAGTAATAGAAATATATTATGAGCGCATCGTGGGATTTGCTATCAAAAATTAAATACATAACGGTTGGTAAATTAACTATGATTCAAAGGGAAAATTTTCAGAATTGATCCCTTTATATTTTTCAAAAACTCTTAAGTATACTTTGGGTGCTACCTCCTAAAAGGGTGAGGCAGAGGTTCCAGTTTAAAACTGTAAAAAGTACAATAATAAACTGTAAACCTAGCTATTTTACAGTTTATGACTGCAAAACTAGCAATTTTAGTTTATTACTGTAAAATTATCAATATTACCATAAAGTTAGCTGTATTATACTGTAAAAACAACAGTGTAATACTGGCAGCAGTGGTTCCAGTTTAAAATTGTAAAATGCACAGTAATAAACTGAAACTAGCAATTTTACTGTTTATTGCTGTAAACTAGCAATTGTACAGTTTACTAATGTAAAATTAGCAATTTTAGTTTTTTACTGTAAAATTACAGTAAAATTAGCTGTATTATACTGTAAAAACAAAATCTATTTTTAATACGTTTTTGTTAGTTTCACGTGTGGGTGTGTTTGTTTGTTTGTTTGCATGTATATAACTCTGAATAAAGGATAAAATCCATTCTTTACTAACATAAAACTAATATATTTAATACTATTATTAATACTAAAGGCTAAACTATATTACATGTTGATGCATTATAAGTGCATCCAAAAGCGTATTTTTTAGTTTTTGAAAACTACTTTGAAGATTACTTACAGTGTAAAGTTACTAAACAATTGTTCTCTTATTTTTTCAAGAAATTTGTAAAAATTGGAGTTTTTGCAAAGGATACAATTTTTTCTTTCTTACCTACCATTGCATGTATGAACTGACCAGGTCACTCATTAAATCTGATCCATATATCCTTCTCCTCACCTGTTTCGGCTTTGTTCGAGTGATTCTGCATGTTGGTGGGAAGGTTTGGCCGTTGCTTCTTGAAATACACGCAACTGTTTCCTTCAAGCCGTGACTCATTATTTATTCCATCTTCTTCATAATTGTAAATTCATTGAAAAGGAGTCGTTGACTTGGCCAGAAGAAAAGACGATCTTATGCATGATCATGAGCATGAAGTATATAAGATGCGAGTTCAGAAAGTAAGATTTATTATCTATTTCTTGCAACGAAGAAGACAAAATAAAAACATATTCCGTGTAAAAGGAAATAAATAAGTAAATTATATTACAAAAAGAACCGCAACAAATAGATGAGCGACAGAAAATGAAAAAGAAAAATTAAAACCATTGAATCTCCATATATTATTTCTCTAAGCCGAATCCTATACCCGGTCGAAACTCGCTCATTTCTTTATCGAATTGCAAGAAAATTTATGATTTTGAAGCTTATCCCGCGGGCTATTGACGAAAACTAGACCCACCCTCTAAAAAGTGTCGGTTCGTTTTTTATTCGAACTTCAATTTTTGGGCACAAAATTGACTCTATCTAGCCGAAATAATTGTCGTATCATCTCCATTTTGATTTCATTCGAAAGATTAAAAAAAATGCGTTCTTTAGAACGTTTCTCCGCTAGCGCCGCGTAACGAGAATCTCGAAAATCCACGTTTAAGCGACTTATAAGCAATTGAAGTTTGAAAAAGTTAAATTTTTTGCTCAACTGTCAAAATCGTTACATTGTTGCTCAAATCAATTTTAAATGCGACATTTCAAGCCAAGGCTTAGCTCGGTAAACCTTAATTGTAACTTTTATTGTTTCAAAATACTATGGTAATTTTGCGATAACGTTAGTACTTAGTTTAGTAGTAGCCTTGGGTATTTGATTTTAATATAGGGTATCACTTTTGTAGTAGTTGTAAAAGTGAACGTGTCTTTGATCTCTTTGAAAAGTTGTCAGAACGACGGCAGTAGATGGCGATGTTGTGCAAATGAAGCCAATAAAAATTGTCGTATTAAATTTTAAATTTAGAGGTTTTTTTTTTTTTTTTTTTTTTTTTTTGCGGAATTCCGCACGGGTCACCTAGTCTATGTATATTTTTAGTTAATTTAATTTCTTATTAAAAATTTTAGAATATCGATTAAAATTTTAAGTATCAATTTGGCGGAGCATAAAATATAAAAATATTGTTTTTCCTAATATGGCAGAGTTGCAATTAAATTTCTTGAATTTTAAATGCTGCGAACTTTTTGCTATGTCGATGGAAGGAATTATTCCACTCAGGGCTTAATTTATCTAATGAAAAAAAGAGAAGGATCCCTGATCTCTAAAACTTCTTTTTGTACGCTTGAATTCCGTCCAATATGGGAAAAAACGCTTAAAAATTGAAAGCAAGTGCCGAATCTGAGCTCCCATGAACTCCTAAGGTAAATTAAGTCTCTATTCCACTATTCTATCGAGCTAAGCACAAAAGTCGTGGTTTTTGCAATTTTTATCAAAATTGAGTTATTTTCTTGAGTTAGCCGTTTTATTAAATCGAAACTGCTAAGATCAAACGTGGTTAATACAAGCGGCGGCTACTCAGGCCCGTCATTTATGGGGGGCTGGGGGGTCAATTGCCCCCCCCCCTGACTTTGGGAAATCAATGTATTAGCATATAAGTGGGCGGGGTTTTTGCCACTTTTTGGTGAATTTTACATTATGTATGCACCCTTTGCCCCCCACCCTGGAAAAATTCGAAATGACGTCCCTGCGGCTACTGTAAAAGATATAAGATTTTTTGCAATGTAACTGGATTCAATTAAAGTATATTTTTACACCACACTAGATTTTTAAACAAACTAAATTTTACGCAACCTTGTCTTTAAAAAAAATGCCAGGAGCATCCGACACACAACAAACATCAGCGAGCAAGCCCTTCCTCCTGGACGTCGGCGTGTACTGTTTTGAATTTTAACTCGTGACCTTCTTCGAAATTGCGTATGCGTCAGGTCTATTCTGATTTTGTCAAAATAGGGGCGATCATGATAAGAGAGATAACGAATCTGAGAGGATTCTGTTTTGTTGGATTCGTTTGTTAGACGTGTTGATTTGTCAATGAAAGCAAAAAACAATCATGATTGCTTCAAAAAAAAAAAAAGGCCGATTTTAGCAATATTGTGTTACTTAGAACTTAGAATGGTTATTACGGATTTGGAGGAAAACGCGTTGAACGCAGAACGTGATTGGTTTGCTTCTCTAGTTAACTGTTTGTAAATCGTGGTTGTTAAATTTGAACTACGTTTACTCATCTTACATGCCACATAACTCTTTTTTTGTTTTATCTTCTTAAGTACTTACTTTTATAAGCAAACATTTACAAAACAAAATGGTTTGGCATAAGTTTACCATGACGAATGACTTCCTTAAGGCTATAAGAGAGCCCGAAAGCAAAATTAATATTGAAATTATTATCAAAACAATGTGGACAAGAAAGAAAGAAGGAACACAGACTAAGTGATTGTGCAGCTTCGAAAGCGGATCTCACTTAAAACAGACAAGAGATGACCCAAATTGGGGCTTGTTCTGTGATAATGCAGAAAAGGGTTTGAATCTTCACGCTTTCTGACGGACATCAAAAAAGTTTCCGTTTAGACAATGGGAAGATACACATCCAAAAGTGAAAGCCATTGTTCCTAAATGTTTGAGGAGCCCTCTTCGAGTAGGTGAGTGGGATGATTGCCTGGTTAAAAGGAAACGTTGTTACTCTATGTTCACTTTGTTAGTAGGACAAAGGTTTTTAACCTTATAGTTTGCTTGGAACAAAAGTTTCTCTCGGCAATCCTTATATCATACGACGATGAAAAAATTTCTCAGCATCATCGATCTGTTGAAACAGTAGAAGTCAAGCAGGCGGTATTTCCAAAAAGTCAAAAAATTTCACTGCGTTCTTTTCCCTATTGTATCTATTTCATTTGATCAAAACTCAAAGCTTCCTTCATGCAGTTTGATGAAAAGTAATAAAGAAAACCAAAGGTTTTTCGAGAATCATGCCATTTACTATTATAAAACAATGCACGCTGTTTATAACAATTATGCTTTTGCAAAGGGTGGATATGAAAACTTTTCAAGGAAGGGGCGATTAATTTTTACTACTTATTTTTAACTATGGATATTGGGCAGCAAATATTGATCACAAAGGTTTCAGCCTTCAACTCCGAAACATTTCTGGGGATAGCTTCAAAATTCATTCCCCCAATATCACTAAAACATCTTCACCCTAGACCAGGGGTGGCCAACCTTTTCCGGAGGAGTGCCACTTTCTGATGGAAAAAAGTTTTGCGTGCCGCTTTTAATATTTTCAACATAGTGAAATATGTGTAAAAAAATACTGAAAATACTATAATTAGGTGCTTTTTACTAAAATAGCATACTTTTACAATGCTACGTTTTGTGAAGTCACTGAAAAAAAGCATAAAATTGAGTTATAAAAGACTTCGCTAGTTTAAAAAAAAAAATACGGTTCAGAACATCTGAACTGCTACCTTCCTCTTTTAGTCACCGAAAAATTGTCTGAAACAAGTTCTTGAAAGCATCAATTTCTCCAATTTTCAAATTATTCAATAAGTCTTTGGGTGCCACTCTAAATCCCCTTCCGTGCCGCGGGTTGGCCACCCCTGAGGCCATGCATATTTATTTCAGAAAAAAAGCATAAATAAAATTTTCTTTTTAGGAGACGAAATAAAACACAGAGAAAAAACAGATAAACAAATAAAAATAAGAAACAATAAGAAGAAGAAAAATAACTTTTACATGCTCCGAAAATGCTCTAACGCTGAAAAATTATTCTCTATGTATTTATTTATTTATTTATTCATTTATACTTATCGTATAAAAAGAACCCAGATCATAACAAAAATATCCATTTAACTGAAAACACGTCTTCTAAATCGATACTAGTTCAGACAAAGTAGGTAAAAAAAAATAAGAAAAAGTAAAAATTATTAAAATCTATCTCGATTTAAATTCAGTATCAAAACAGAAACTATGTAGCCCGCTTCCTTTTTTCGTGATGCCCTTGGCACAGATCAATTTTCTAACAGTTTATCCAACCCACCACTTACTGTGAGAGCTGGGTTGGATTAAATTAAGAAATCCCATTACGAATCTCATTTGTTCAGAATAGTTTTCCTTATAGCGGTCTGTCTCTTTAGGTCTGCTTCATGCTGATCAATTAAGTTAGTAGCAAACATTTATTTTTGTGTGTAAACTATACATGTAAGAGCATACGCTTTGATGCATAAATTACGAAGCATATTAAATGCATTTGGTTCTGGTTATGGTATGTAGCATCAAGCTGAGGTAATATTTAGTAAAAAATCATTTATTGGCAAAAAATACGAATAAAAATTCGCTCTTTGAGATCAAAAATAACATAAGTAAAATCCGGCTCTCGTCGGGATTCAAAAGGCAATGGAACTGACCTGATATTAATTCTGGAGCCCAGTCTTGCCTGAAAAACCATGCGTGTAGATTTTCGTGACATGAAAAACAAGGCACCCATTGAAAATTGAATTATCGTGAGATACAAGGTAAATGAATAATTCTACCACGCAATATGCAATTTAGAATAAAAATAGATTATTTGCAAAAGAAAAAAAACGTTGGACGAATAATGAACGAGCTAAATCTGACTGTGTAAAGGCAATGAGCAAAAACTTATAAGGGAATGTGGGAAAAAGTGAAATAGTGGGGCAAAGTGAAATGGTAAAATATTTTCCCAGTTTGCAGTGACATCTATCAAGCAGTATTTTGAACAAACTCATAGACATATAGTTGATTCCTGTCAAAAAATAAATAGCTCCAAACATCAACGAAAAAATGTATACAAGTGCTTTTCAAAATTTGATACCTTTATTGTAATATTTGCGTTTTTTCAAAAATATTTCTTGTTATCATAAAATGATGAAATTTAATAATTATGATTTTAACTATTAATTGATATCTACTGATGTCCAGTGTAGTCCTTATTTTGTTTATATTAAGCATATTTTGATTTTAAATGTTGAATGCAATTAGTAAAGTGCACGCGGGACAAAGTGGATAGGGAAAAGTGAAATAGTTCATTTTGTTTGCTTATGCTTTCATTTACTAAATCACGCACGTATTTCTTCATTTAATAATTAGTTCACATACTTTTACTTATTTATTCACCTATCTACTCATTCATTCACTTACTTTATTATTAATTCTCTATTTTAATCACATTTCTTTTTCTCATATATTAATTCATCGATTTGTTTATTTATGTAATCATTTGATGAAATTTACTGTAACTCATCAAATAGAAAATGCTTCATTACAGAAATATTGTGTTTTTCACATTGCTCCATTATTTTCTGAGGTGAAAAATTTCCACCTTTTTTTGAAGCTACAAAATAACTGCCAAAAATGATAAACAACATTTCAACGATTGTTGTATCGCAAAATACGCTAGTCCTTCTTTATGTCTGATTTTCAGAACAAATTTCTAATTTGTTCATTTTGAAATAGGTGTGTTAACTTAACTATTTCACTTTGCCCCACATTCCCCTACATAGCAATATATTTTTTTTTTTTTGCAAGTAGTGAAAATATTCTGCAACAGTTTTTAAAAAAAGTTAAATTTATGTAAGGGCATAAAATGTATAGTGCTTCTCTGGAAAGTTGACCTTCGACATAGACAGTGTTTCCCTCTTTTCAGGTAATAAGAAAGGGTTATTGCCGCTGATTTGAGTTGGAACACTTTTGCAAAGCCACTACGAAAGTCACCCAACTCAATTCACTGCCAAAAACCCTTTCCTATTACCCCAAAAAAAAGGAAATATTGTCCATGTCGGAGGTCAACTTTCCAGAGGAGCACTATACTGAACATGGTACATGAATAGTACTATTATAGTGCTATAAAAATATAAACAAAATCAAAAAAGAGCCTTCCAAGGATGAAATCAAAGATGATAAATGAAGGAAGACATGTGTGTTATTTTGGTTACTAGCGTTTAGAATATTTGGCATTTCGAATTCTAAAAAAAAAAAATCAGGTATACAGGGTGACTAATAAGTTATTATACAATGTTTTGAAGCACATTAAAATTACTGTGCGTGTTGCTGCAGTCCGAATAATTTTCAGGCAGTTTAGTGTCAAATATAATTCAATAGTGTAGATTGAAAGATGCACCAGGAAATGCTAATGGAAGCGTGCGTACCGTATGTGGATTTGAAAAGAGTCCTAAGCTCGTTAAGAAAGTAAAAATAGGAATTACTTCAACTCATTTACTGTAAAGATACTTTATGGATAATACTTAACTTCAATGCAAAAAGTTGTGTGTGCTGAAGTTTGTGTTACTGTAACAAAAATTTGAAAGCGTGTGGTTATGTCCCCCTGCAATATTTGTTAGCTGCCAATTTGCTTCTTCTTAATTCATTTCATATGCTGTTTAATTTTTTTCAAAATGCAAAGCGTGAAAATACAGTAGACTAAATTTTTGCGGTGTATTTTAATTTTCAATTTATCTCTGAAATTTCTGAACTAAATTGAATTAAATTATAAATACTAGGGGAAAAAAAAGCATTTCGGTGTTTGTTTTTTCTATCTCTATCCTTGAACATAGTAACAAAATAGCAAGAAACCAAATAGAGATTAAGTTCATGCACTGACAGATAATGGTTTTGCTCGCGTCATCCTCTCCTTGAAAGTACTCATTTAGTCTTATTATTTTCCTTTATAAACACATTAATGTACGACAACACTTCCTGCGCGTCTTTCAAATGGAATAGAAATTTTGATTTATCAAATGTTTCATCTCATTTAACTTCATCTAACTTTCAACAATAATCTCTTTTCTCTCTCTCGCTCGCGCACCGCATTTTTTCCAACGGACTGCATTTCAGTTCAAAACGTTTTAAAAAACGTCGTCGTCTCCCCCCCCCCCACCAAAAAAAACAAAAAATCACACGTATACATGTTATTTCTCACGCAAAAAAGTTTTGTTCATTGCATACTTTCACAATTTCTTTTGAAATTAAAACATAGAGCTGTCGCAAGCTGGACATAATATCAGATTGTCTGTGAAATGGCCCTCTATTTGCTTCTTATTGAATCTAAAACTCAAAAATAATGAGTATAAAATTTATTTTTTAAATGTGGCAATCTCCTGTTGAGATCTAAACAGATGTCCAAAAATGTGTGCTGCACATAACAAGTAGGTTTCTTTCTTCCTTCCTTTTTTTTTTTTTTTTGAAAAATTACAATTTTTGTCGCTAGGTCGGCGAGGTTATAACTTTTAGCCCTAAGTAATTTGTATGCCTATAAAACTGAAAGCAAAACAGTAGTCCAATTTTTTCTCCCACGTGAGGGTGTCATCACCCTTTTGCATAAAAAGCAAAACAATCCACGATCCCCATCTGAGATCTCACATCTTTTTTCGAATAAGGAAGAAATCTCCGTAAGTATCGGGGTTAAACGATGTTCGGTTTGCTGAACCGAAACCAGTCAACTTGCCGAGCACCAGAGCATGGAATTTTGCTCTACAGCCTTGTTTGTTGCCTTCGAAAAAATCCCTCGACGGTCTATTATTATTTCGGCTGGCATTATATGTGCGGGCTGAAGGTTTTCTGGTTTCCGCGGTTTGTTGCAGTTGAGTAGATAATGATGAGTGGGAAGCTTCATTACGCTCTGGGATGAGTTGGACAATCTGTTTGCATTTGTACTGTCAAACTTGCATATTAGGCGGACCCATAGGCGGATTTATGCTGTGAATTTTAGGGGTGAAAACCGAGGTTTCCGCCCCCCGAATTACCGGAACGATCAAAACAAAAATTTTAATTATCAAATCAAGCTTTTTTTTTTGGGGGGGGGGCGTAAAATTAGTAATTTTATGGAGGGGGTCTGTGGAAATCTGGACTTTGGTACCTCTGAAGTACATAATATGTTGTATTTTTTGGGTTCTCTTTCTAGTTAATTAAGTTCATTTGTAGCTATGAAAAAATAAAACTTATTTTCCTATACTGTTTCCAGATAAAATACGCTTAGTTGATTTTTTCAAAATTTAAGAAAATATGTTGGGGGGTGCGGGGTACCCCCTGGCATTCCCGTAAGTTCGCCTATGGGCGTACCGGAAGTTTTTTTTCTTTTTCAAACAGTAAATTTTAACACTAGAAGTATAAACTATATTTAGAGCGTCAAAAATCCAAACTAATTACAACCCTAGGTATTAGGACCTGCATACACTGTAAAAAATAGATGTTTCTACAGTATAATGCAGCTAATTTTATAGAAACAAACTAAAAATTGCTAATTTTACACAAATAAACTGTAAAATTGCTGCTTTATAGTAAAAAATTGTAAAATTGTTAATTTTACAGTGTATTACTGTGCATTTTACAGTTTTAAACTGGAACCTCTGCTGCCAGTATTATACCGTTCTTTTTGCAGTATAATACAGCTAATTTTGTGGTAATAAACTGTAAAATTGCTGCTTTACAGTAATAAACTAAAAATGCTGCTTTACCGTAAGAAACTGCAAAATTGGTACTTTTACAGTTCATTACTGTGAATTTTAGTTTAAACTGGAACCTCTGCTACCAGTATTATACTGTGAAAAACAACCAGTTATTTTTTGCAGTGTATTGTTGGAATTTTTTTAACTAATAACGAAAATGCCGTTTGAGGAAATAGTATGCCACCAGTGGCGTAGCTAGGGGTTGGCAGGAGTGGCTCTTGCCACGGGAGCAGCAGCGAGGGGGGCGGCATTTTGACCGATTGGTCAAGTCCAAAAAATTGGTCAAGTCCAAACAGACTAAAAATGAAAATTTGATAGACACCCCGAGCAGCGCAAACTGCCCCCCCCCCACACACTACAAGACAAACCATACAAAATGTGCAACTTTGATTTGGTAGAATTCGATTGGATACACTGATGCAATTTAAATCTATCTGGCAGGATAAAATTTAGTTATATGGGGCCTGGAGTCTGTATAATAGGCTGATCTGAAATATACTACCGGTCTTATCCCCTTAAAAGAGATAGAAACAAACCTTTTCTCCCGCTTCTTTCCAGCCGTTTTTTTTTTTTTTTTTTCACGTATCACTTCAACGTATCAATTACATACTATACTTTGGAAATAAAGTACTACGATTTTAAAAAACGGCGAGCTTTTGTTGAAAACATTTCGGATATAGATTTTTGGAATGCAATTTTATTATGACAGAAAAAAACTCCTCTGTTGGTAACAATTTTTCTGTGGCGAAAACTAACGAGAGAATAATATGTATTTCTCAAAAACGTGACGAGGAGGCTTCTAAAAAACAACAATGTCAAAGTTCGCGATTTTCAAAATTCGTACCAAGAGCCTATATTAAATGAAGATTTCAAAAATGAGTAACACAAATACAGCAGCGCGCGATTTTGAACGAGTAACGTTTTCAAACGCTGTTAGTGCTTCCATGACTCAATATAGAATGTTAGAAGGTAAAAAAAAAAAAAAAAGAGGTAAATAAATCTTTTTTTAGTGAGTTTCAATTTCGTATTTTGGAAGTTTTTCTATTTTATCTGTACTTTAATGAAGTGATCTCGCTTCTAAACTATATATAGCACTACTTTGTTCTTTATACTCATTACCATTTTAGTAGTATTGGAAGGGATTGAGCTCAATTTGTAATCACGCCAGTGCAGTATGTTTTGTGCTCTTTCTATTGTCAAAATAAATAAAAATAGCTATTGTTTCTATTGTTCTACTGAACAAGGAAACGCCAAGTGAATGTTGAGGGAAGATGCATGTACTCCACACTACTTCAGGGGGCGAGCCACTTTTTCTAAAACGGTACAAATATACGTGCTAATCGTTTCTTTTAATCATTCGCAGTTTGAGCACCGTCGTTGTGGTACCCGCCAATACCTTCCTTATCGCTGGGCCATGTTTGAATATGCTGTATTTAAAATTGAAAAAAAAAAAAAAAAAAATCATGAAAATACATCTGGTACTTTCTTAAAGCCATGGAGGGAACAATTGCCTCTCCTAATAACTCAACTCATAGATAATATTAGTATTAAATAACGGTGGGTCTCTGGAACATTTAAATACTAAGAATGAAAAGTATTTATCCATAAAAATTATCGGAGGCCTAAAATAACGAACTTTTATTTTGCCTGTATGCATTGACTCGTATTTATTAAGCCAATTTCAGATTAATTATGCTTTTTATATTTTCTTTGATTTCCTAATTACAATAGATTCAATGCTTTGATTTTTATTTAAAATGCACTATTGTTCATTTTATACATTCTTCTAGTGTTTTAAAACAAATTATATTTAAAATAAAAGTTGTTGTGTGTGAAAAAATACACTATGTTCAATAACGAATTGCAAGAATTATTTGTTTTTTGAATTTATGTGAAATGATGGGGAAAGGTAGGAACCCCCCGAACTAAAATTGTTAAGAAGACAAAAACTCTCAACTTGAACAAAAAAATTGTAAAAAATAAAACTTGAATTTTAGCTAATAATATGAACAAGCAGATGCAAATTACAAATCCAACGTTAATTAAGCACTAATAAGCAGGGATACGGCATACACGTGTTTTGGCGTTCCTTGTAACACCGAAACACGTGTCTGCAGTATCCCTGCGTATTAGTGCTTAAGGCTACAGTGGACAAATAAAATGGATTTTTTTTCAATTATTGATTTATATGTATTTTTATATAAAACTTTATGTACTTGTATTATTTTATATTTACTACATCTAAGAGCATAAAAAACACAAATTAGTGCAAAAACAATGAATACTTTTTTTTCAAATTTCAAATTTAAATATTTTTTTAACAAAATTTCAAAATGTTCCAGGCATCACAATTTTTTTTCAAACTTTGAATTTCCACTTAATTTCCAATTATTAGGCATGATTGCACAAAACAATGCATTACATGCAATGTTTTTTGAGATAGTTTATAAAAGATGGCTGAAAATAAAAATTTTCAGTTGAAAAAATCATATAAATTTTCATTTTCAGCCATCTTTTATAAACTATCACATAAAACATTGCATGTAATGCATTGTTTTATGCAATCATGCCTAATGATTGGAAATTAAGTGGAAATTCAAAGTTTGAAAAAAAATTGTGACGCCTGGACCATTTTGAAATTTTGTTAAAAAATATTTAAATTTGAAATTTGAAAAAAAGTATTCATTGTTTTTGCACTAATTTGTGTTTTTTATGCTTTTAGATGTAGTAAATATACAATAATACAGGCACATAAAATTTTAGACATATAAATCAATAATTGAAAAAAATCAATTTTATTTGTCCACTGTAGCCTTAATCAGCGTTGGATTTATAATTTGCAATTTTTGCGCAAAGGTATCTATTTTGTTCAAGCAGACATATCATGCACAAATAACATGAGGGGGGACACTGAGCATTGTTAAAAATGACGAAACTAAAAAAAAAAAGGTTGCAAGACAATCTGCAAATTTTTCGAATAAATAAATCAAAATTTTTGGAGTAAGGACATTTTGAGAGGTCACAATGACTTTTCATCAGAGCGACCTCTAGGGAGGGGCGCAATTTTTCAAGTTCGACACGGGCGCTGGGCCCTAGCTACGCTACTGTATGCCACCAAGTGTTGAAACAAATGTAGGTGTACATAACAGTACCTTACATAACACTACGATGCGTACTTGCATGTTTTAACAAATTTAATGAAAATTACCTCTCAATGTTACTGAAAATTTAAAAATATTCACAGTACTGTGAGTGTCAGGAGTTATTATGCAGTAAATAAAACCAAAAAAATGTAATGAACTTCTGAAATATTCATCGACTTCATACAAAGAAAGATAAATTAGTTTTTGTGAAGAAAAAGACTTAAATTCATTTTAAAAAGAAATAACTAATATTTGACTGAAAGAAGGCTTTATTTATTTTTTCCTTATTTCGATTTCACATGCGCACAAACACATTCAATACGTGCCATTTTGCATGGTACATATAATACTCCATTTCCATTACGTACCACTTAGCTTTTTAGCATTGTGTATAATTATGTATTTGTTTCACGAAATGTACATGTTCCTCAACAATTGTCAAGCAGTTTACTGAAACCTGGTGGGTGAGTGTTCGGATTTTGGATGTTCTACTGTACATATTTTTAATCAATAATGTGATTATCCTCTTTATCAACGAAGTTTTGTCATTGATTGAGCAAATTGTCAATCCCGTATGAATAAAAATCAATTGGTTTTGGAGAAAAATATCTTGAGGTGGCAATTTGGATATCAGCCAAATTTTATTTATTCGTTGTTATTATTATTTTTTAACTTTAATTTCATAACGATCAGAATAAAGGGAGATCCGAAGGTACAATGTCGGGTGAATGTTGAAAGGTAAGCCGACCAACAGTAAATCATTAATTTTTTCCAGGTTCATTGTCTTCAGCAAAAGTGATCTTGCATAATCATGTTTCAGTTTCAGAAACACGCCTTTCCTGATGTTAGTTACTAGAATACACTCGTCAGGCATCGACATTGCACGGTCAAATTTTCATTTATTCCAATTTCCAATCGTTACAGCACTTTCTGTATAGCGAGAACTTGAAGATTTTGGCCTCCTAATTCAAATTTCTATCTCCCAATATTTTGCTTCAAAGCCAATAACTTGATTTTTATCCAAGCCAAAGGGATTAAAAATGTGCACATTGTTAGCCCTTTAACTGTTTAATTGACGCAGAATCCTGAATGCTATTGAGGCAGACATAAGCAGAACGAAACATGAAACTTTGAGTAAAAACTAATAAGCCTTTATTTAGGCGTTTAAGAACATATGTACAAAATAGAAAACATTGAAGTGTGAGAACCATTCGAACTAAATACTAACTATGCCAGGGCGTGGGAGCGTCCTATTGGACGAAAAGCGATGTTCTAGAAGGAAACCCGATGACGTGGGCAACGCCTCCCAGACTGGCCAATGGGAGCGTAGGTTGACGTAAACGAAAAGTCTCCCAACAAACTGTTGACTTTAACTGATTCAAGTGATGCAACCTGGACTGTAAACAGCGGCAAAGACGGCCGTAAGTAAAATTTAGAAACTAGAATTATTTAATAAGGGTTTAAACTAATCGAGAATTTTTCTTACATTTGTTGAATGCCAACACACATTACATGGCCAAAGGTTCTTGATGACGAGGGCAAATAGACTATTGATTAAAAATAAAATATTGTTTAAAATGTAGTTGTTCGGGGTGATAAGACATCTTCCCGGTTCCCCTGGCACAAAGGAGGGTGCTTGCTCTCATATTCCTGTTAATTATGGATCAGTATACAGATCCTTTTGTGTATTGCATACAGTAAAACTTTATCCACTTTGTGACAAAACATGTTTTAATTCGCGTTGATTTTACTTTCAGTAGAAAGTAGCATGATCGATATTAAACAGCAAGTAACCACCCCTAAACCAGGGCTAAAAGAAAAACATGCGGAAACGTACCCGAGCTTTGCCTTAAAATTTACGAGCTGTACCGTACCAATGTGCGATCTCTCGCTGGTATTCTAATTTCACATTAGCTACCAGTTTTTTTGGCTCTCTTTTTTCTATAAGAGAAATTCTGCCTCTAACTCGATTACGTTCCTATTCCATGCTGATGAGTGCATAATGAACACAAAACTGTAGTCCATGGATGCAATAACAGAGTTGGCTGTATTTTGCATGATCGATATTGATTATTGCAATATAATGAATTTATCTGCTCAAAGCAGTCAATATAACAATTTTTAATATTTCATTATGTGTACTTACACTTTAAAAATTGCCACTTTTTGATGATTTAAAAATAGCTTTGATTATACTTCAATTGCTTTAATCACGGTCAGTTTCAAGAGCCTCAGAAAGGTTTCAAACCTAAATACACCCCGATTGTAGCAACCGGACACCATTGCATACATTTTATGTGGGCAAAGGGTGCATCTACAAATCAATACTAACTTATCGAAAAACAACAAAACTACTCCTATTCATGAATAAAAAATAAAAACATCAATTTTTCAAAGCAAGAAGCAGGTATTAGGTTGGTGCGTATGAAATGTCGGATTCTCTTTACATGCGGACGTTTGTTTCCCTGTTTTCGTTGTACTTTTATCTTTGGCATAACCTCATTCATAGTCCTCATTCATAGTCCATTGCCAGAGACTCATTTCAGCAAAATAGGTTTTCTCGAAGGTCTTCCCTTTTGTTATTTCTTTTGAGTTTATTGCCGATATGAATTCTGCTGACATTCGCGTCATTTTCTTATATGAGTACAAACTTGGTAATAGTGCTGCAAAAGCTGCACGCAACATAAACCAAGCGTTTGGGGAGAATACGGATAACGATCGGAAAGTGCAGCGTTGGTTCGAAAAATTTCGGACTGGCAATTTTTCACTGCAAAATGAGCCGCGCGGAAGACCCATAACGTCTGTGAAGAATGATGACCTGAAGGCTCTAAGTGGAAGCGGATCCAGCCGTATCCACGAGGGACCTTGCTATCAGGATGAAAGTTGACCATACAACGATATTGAGACACCTTTCTGAGATTGGCAAGGTTAAGAAGATGGACCAGTGGGTACCGCACGCATTGACAGAGCGAAATAAGCTGGATCGGTTAAACGTAACGAACTGGAATATGAAGTTTTGCAGCATCCACCATATTCAAACCGGATCTCTCGCCGACCGATTTTCATTTTTTCAAGCATTTAGAGCTGTTTTTAAGGGGTAAACACTATGAAAATGTAGACAGTCTAAAAAACTCGATATCAGAGTTTATTTATTCTAAAGACCAAAATTTTTTTAAGACAGGCATCTACGCTTTAAAATCTCGTTGGGAGAAGTGTATTGAAGCGAATGGAGCATACTTTGATTGAATAAACAGCTTTTGAAGAAAGATATACAGTTTTATAGAATCACTTAAGAATCCGACATTTCATACGCACCAACCTAATACGATTGACCCCCCCCCCCCCCCGACTCTCGGAAACGGAGGGCCTGTTTAATGCTGTTCGTCCTCAAATATTCTTTACAGCTGCAAAAAATGAACTGTTGTTTTTACGGTATAATACTGGCAGCCGAGCTTCCAATTTAATGTATATAAAATGCACAGTGATAAACTGTAAAACTAGCAATTTTAGTTTCTTACTGTAAAGTTAGCAATTTTACAGTTTATTGCCGTAATTTAGCTGTATTACACTGTAAAAACAACAGTATAATGCTGGCAGCAGATTATGTTCCAGTTTAAAACTGTAAAGTGCACGGTCATAAACTAAAATTAGCAATTTTGCAATTTATTACTGTAAAATTTGCGATTTTACAGTTTAGTACTGTTAAGTTAGCAATTTTAGTTTTTACTGCAAAATTAGCAATCTTTACAGTTTATTACTATAAAATTAGCTGCATTATACTGTGAAAACAATATTCATTTTTTGCAATGTATGTTCCTGCTTGGTCGGAAAAAAAACGGTCCTTTGCTTACAACAACCTTCCTGTCTCGCGTAATTTTTATGCACTCAAGTAATATTTTTGCATAAAATCTGCAAAAAGTCAATATTTTTTTTTACAGAGAATCGAAAGTCGTATGCTAATGGAAAATACAAATAGAAGCAAGAGAAACCCTCCTCAGATAATAAATTCAGCCAATTAGTGCTTCAGTTGAGTCTGTCTTCAAGAAAATCAATCTTCTTTCCTTCCTTTTTTCCCCCCTTTTGAATAGAAGAATTGCAGTGCTCCATGTTAAAAAAATGCTTAGAATAGAACTAAATTTGTTACAAGCAACGGATACACGTCAAAATTATTGTCAGAAGAAAAGGGTACAACTACCTCTCAATATGCGCATTCACTTCTCAAAAGCACCTCTCTTTTATACCTTTTGTTGGAGAAGTTTTCTGTTACTTAATCCGTTGCTAATTTGCTGGTAAGGAAATGCTGTTTCATTCGTGCTGTTGGTGGTCATTGTGTTTGTTGAGCATGGAAAACGAATGAGTTACAGACAGAACAAGTACAAGAAAGTCTGCAAATGGGCAAAGTAAAAAAATGGCGATTAGTTGTGATTGAGAAGCAAAATGATGCAACGTAATTAAAAGTGCAATTGAAAAAAATATAGAGAGATAACATTTCAGAAAAATATACACCACACTACACTCAGGAGCGTACTAATGGGAGGTCACAAGATATCACTGTGACCTCCCAAAAATTTCCTTATTTTGTGAATTTTAATTGGTTATTCTGCAAATTTTGAGACAACATTGCACAAAATTGGTATTTTTATTTTTATTTTTCGTTTATTTGTTTTTAAGTGATGATATTTAATGTCTTTTCTCATTGGACTTACAAAAAGAGCATACTTTTTTTTTATCATTCGAAAAAAATCGAAATTTCATTCGATAAATTGAAAACTTCCTCTTCCAGAAACTTAGGTTGGGGGGCCAAGCACGTTGTTTGGGCAATCAGATGGTCAATGCCCCTACCCCCACCATATTTTAAGGATTTTTTTTTATCTCTTCCTTTTACTTTCTGTATTTTGTGTATTTTTCTTTTTATTAACTTTTAGTTATTTAATTTATTTTTTGTTGCTTTATTAAAATTAATTTTTAGTTATTTGGTTTGTCCCTTTTCAATTTATTTTATTTTATTTTTGAAAGCTGTGGTGGGTGAGAGGGGATGAAAGTGCATTCCGTTTACAACACTTCTGGACACATAAATTATATTAAAAACTTTCATGGTGCATTCTGAAGCCAGAGTGTGAAAGTGCAACCCCGCCCCAGCCCCACTCATGCACGCCCCTGCCGGTGATCATGAACACATACGTGAGAATAATGTTTCTCATAATGTGTTTCATAAAAGCTTGACCACGGAGAGATGGCGGAGGAAATTGAAGCGGTAACGGACCGCTTCATTTTATAATAGGTAGTGTCGGAACGATCATGCAGGCAGTAAAAACTTCAATGAACGAAGCAACTAAAAAATTAATTTTCTCGCTGATACTATCTACTTTGAAATGAAAAGGTCCGTTTCCGCCTCAAGGTCACGTGCCATATCTCCGTGGTCAAGCTTTAGTTCGTCCTCTTTTAATTAATTGAATTTTATTTTTAGAAGCTGGGGGGGGGGGGGGGTGCGTCGTCGTCTTAAAACTGGGTCTCGCGGACAAAAATAAGATATTAATATTTTTTCGTGGTGCACTTTTTAGGTTTCTCTTTTGTACTTTTTCCTTTGTTTTAAAACGAATTAATGTCATTGAATAACGAAAAAAATGTTTTTTGAAGAAAAGAAAAAAAAAATGGAAGCAGGTGCATATGGCCTTGACCCCCCCCCCCCCCTCCCATCTGTGTCCTCGTCTGCAAAAATGACTAAAATAGTTTTTATGAGGAAAAAAGAGCACTTCTCTTACTGCAAGTGGTGCTCTAGTCAACGCACTAGATACAAGAAATGCAATACTGAAAGCAGCGAAGAATCACCAAGCAATTAAAATACATATATAGAAGAAAAAATCAAAACTGAAATGAATAAAATAAATGGTGTTTCGTCCTTCGAGTATTTAGTAATTTCTATTAATCTAACTAAATTAGGTTTTGTAGAAGACGAAACAGCTAATTGAAAGAATTATGATTTAATAGTATGTTGATTCGATTTTTTTTCTATTTTGTTCATTCTTTTTTAAAAATTATGAACAAATGTAGGTGCTTCTACCATTTGCAGTTAACTTTCTAGTTTTCTTTAACAGATGGCAGCAGCAATAGAAATAATACTTGCAAATTGCGGGTGATTGGAGTAAGAGAATTTAATTTTATGTATTTTGTACGCCTAATTCGAAAATGATCTCATTTTTCCCATCACTAGTGAACTTTTTGGAGATGATTAGCAATACTGTTTATAGTTCTTTTCTCATAAATATGTCTCTATTGTCTCGCTCCCCCCCCCCCTTCTTTTTTGAATTTCACCATGAATTATTTTATGAAAAAATTGTGTTTTAAGGCAAAGAAGAGGCTGATACCTTTCAACAATGCTTTATTTTCTGTAGAAAATGTCCACAAAATAACCTGAAATTTATATTTTTAATTTTTAAATAAATTATGTAATTAACTTTTAAAACTTATCTGTAATGACTTCAGAAACAATGTCCATTCTTCGCCTACCCTTAATGACGAAATTTACTAATTGCTTTTGAGTTTTATTTCATGTTCTGAAGATTCTTTGGACCACTCATATTCAGATCCGTGAATTTTTATTTATGTTTTCAATCGGATCCAATGTATTTTTTTGGTATTTTTTGCCAACAGTTTTGAAAAAACATATTGTTTTTTTTAGCAGGTGAACAAAACCGTAAGCAAACATGGCAAGTAGTGACTCTACAGTCGAGCCTCTTTAATTCGAACACGCTTACAACGAATTACAGCGAAAACGAACTGTATTTCCAATCCCTGTCCTCATTAGTTGTTTATTATGCGTCGGATAAAGCGAACTACGGTTAAAACGAATTGATTTTAAAGGTCCTTAGAGTTCGTACCCTGAAAGAACTACACCAAACTCCCACTTCATTGAAGAAACTTTCAGCTCTTTCTTCTTCTTCCCTTTCAGCTAATTATCCTAAACCACCAGCTGAAAGCACTCAAAAAAGTATACATGGTTTCTTTGAATGAAATAAAGTTCTGTGATTTTATTTCCAATAGCAAATCAATGTGATCCTTTAACTTCTCTTTAAAGGACGAGGATAATAGTCCAAGTTTGGCCACACTTTCGAAAGCAAATATCTTGCTCAACAAGGTTCTCGCATCTTCTGAAAACAAGGTACTGTTTACAATACTCTTCCTGACCAGCCTAGGCTTTTTGGCTATTTGCTACGCTTCCCTTTCCAAGACGAACCTTTCTTCCACAAAGCTTTATAATCTCTGACCAGGCGATTATTTTAAGGTGTAATCCATCTTCTGATGCAGACCTTTTTTCAACCTATAATGATTCTGTTTCAACCTATAATGGTTCTGCTTCTTGAGATGCTTCTTTCTTAATCCTTTTATGTCCCTCTCTGGCTTTTTCACTGTCGTAAGATTGCTAAGTTTCCTCAAAGCAATTTAAAAATTACAACAATCTATTTTGTCCGAGAACTTCCGAAGAAGTGATTGGGAGGGCCTCATCACTGCACAGGAAGCATGGGAATGGGCCTGTGCCCTATTCTCATAAATGGTTCCAATTTTTATTTAATATTATGCATAGCATTAAAAAATCACGTATTTCTAAGAAAATAATGAAAAATTAACTAGGGTTGGTTAGGGAAAGTGGGCCCCCTTTTCAGAACAGTTCATTTTTAAAGCCTTATACACTGCGATGCAAAAGTTTAGACAAATTGCAAATACGTGAATAAAAAGAAAACTATTCAACGAAATTCTTTCAAATTTCTACTGCAGGTACACAGTATGGTCCCAAATACGTGTCTGGAGTTTTTAAAACTAGAACTGGAATTAAATTTTGGATATTACAAAAGACATTTTTTTACATTGTTGCAAAAGTTTAGACAATAGTCTGATTTTATGCAAATATCCCTTGAAATGTGATTGGTAGAGGAAATGCGGGACTTTATTATTCATTTATAAAGTGCAGAGATTGCTGAATAAATAATCAAAATCTCAAAAGCTCTGTAGTTCTCGTGTAAAGAAGATGAGAAAGTTTGGAAGCCGAAATTTGAAAATGAACCTACTTTATTAATTTTTTGTCTTTTAAATCGGCTCTAGTATGGTAGTACGTTGTTTTTTACTTTGTGGAGAGCAAATTCAGACATGCGTATCGATCAAAAGACCAAGAAAAAATATATTTCTTAAAGATGAAGGAATTGAAAAAACGGCTCGAACTGACGATTTGCCCCTTAATCCTACAAAACTTCAACTTGGGTCAAAAACAGCACGTGACAGCATAAGTAGATGAACAACTGAATCGGAATGCATAAAAAAAACAAAGAATTGTGCTTGAGCCTTTTCGGACAGAGTGTCCCAAATAAGCCAGATTTTATTGGTAAAAGCAGCACAGCATATGATCATTGGATATTTCTCAAGTCCCGCGAAAAGAATTATAATCCATCTAGGCCATCCCAATTTTAATAATTTTTATCAAAGAAAGTACCATTCATTTTTTAGTCACGATGATACATATGCTGCTTTTCACATTAAAATCTGGCTTATTTGGGACACTCTGTCCGAAAAGGCTCAGGCACAATTCTTTGTTTTTTTTTATGCATTCCGATTCAGTTGTTCATCTACTTATGCTGTCACGTGCTGTTTTTGACCCAAGTTGAAGTTTTGTAGGATTAAGGGGCGAATCGTCAGTCTGAGCCGTTTTTTCAATTCCTTCATCCTTAAGAAATATAATTTTTCTTGGACTTTTTGATCGATACGCATGTCTGAATTTGCTCTCCACAAAGTAAAAAACAACGTACTACCATACTAGAGCCGATTTAAAAGACAAAAAATTAATAAAATAGGATCATTTTCAAATTTCGGCTTCCAAACTTTCTCATCTTCTTTACACGAGAACTAAAGAGCTTTTGAGATTTTGATTATTTATTCGGCAATCTCTGCACTTTATAAATGAATAATACAGTCCCGCATTTCCTCCACCAATCACATTTCAAGGGATATTTGCATAAAATCTGACTATTGTCTAAACTTTTGCAACAATGTAAAAAAATGTCTTTTGTAATATCCAAAATTTGATTCCAGTTATTGTTTTAAGAACTCCAGACACGTATTTGGGACCATATTGTGTACCTGCATTAGAAATTAGAAAACATTTCGTTGAATAGTTTTCTTTTTATTCACATATTTGCATTTTGTCTAAACTTTTGCATCGCAGTGTACAAAAGTTTTAAAGCAAAACAGCTTAAATTTGTTGACTTATTTTATCTTGGACATTATTAATAAACACAAGTTCAGCATTATTTCCTAAAAAAATGCTTTAAATATTTTTAACTATCTTATTCTTTAAAAAATGGCGTGGGGACCCACTTACCCCCTAGGAAGGGGTAAGTGGGCCACCCTCCATTTATTTATATTTAAAGTGAGCATATTTTGGAAAGGGTTTGTGGGTCCTACCTAACAAAGTATGCAAAATTTTAGTAGGGAATATTTTTCTGTAAATGTATCCATTAATGAGATATCTACTTACATTTAAATGTGTATGACAGAAAATTATAAAGCGGAATACAAAACAATTATGTCTGTGAAATTCATTAAAAGCCGTTAGGCGTATTTTTTGCTTTTACATATAAATTAATGTTGAATAAACATAATGGAGTCAATTAAGATCAATTTTGGTAAAATAGAAAAAAATTATAGGTTGAAAAAAAAATGGAAACACTTAATGGCAGTGTCTATTTGAAGTTTTCTGAGGGAGAAACATTATCATTTCATCCTCAGTTATAATTCTAACATCACCTACATCAAACCAACTAAAAGGGTAGCTATTTTTATTCTTTCTATCAAATTTTGCAGTATTTTTTTCATTTGTATCATATTTTAAAGTTAGACCTTCATAATACTTTATGGTTTTCTTTGATGCAAGTTTCACAAATACATAGTTACCAGCTTTTGCAGTTTTTGTAGCTGAACCATCAATTTCTTCTAGGTCTCCATAATTATCTTTCATTTCATCGTAGAAATTGCTTCATCAAAACTGCTTTTCATTTTGAAATCATCATTATTATGAGGGGGCCCACTTACACCATAGTGAGGGGACCCACTTACCCTAATAGAGAAAAACCGCTGGGTAAGTGGGACCCCTCCCCTTAAGTACTTATTAATAATATTTTGCATAAAAGTTCTTATTGCAATGTGTACTTTAGTTTAAACTCTACAAGAAAACTTGATGAACATAGAAAAAATAATAAAAACTAACATTGAAACACTTCTTTGAAAAATGTTGCTTGAACTCGCAAAAAAAAAATTTTTTTGGAAATTTTTTTGACATAAATTATATGATCCAAAAAAAAAGTTTCATGAAACCCAAATATATGCAAACGCAATCATTGCGATGAAATTTAACATGATCAGTATAAAAATGTATAAAGATCACATGTGCATTTCAGTTTTAAGGAGGGTGGCCCACTTACCCCAGTGGCCCACTTACCCGAACCAACCCTATTTATTCATTGAAAAAAAAAAAGACTCTTTCGATACTTTATTAGTATTTCTCCTACTTAATTGGTTTTAGTTGAATAGGAAAGCTTTATTTCTTGAAACTTTTATACAAAGCTAAGTATAGTTACTAGCATTTTTTTTTTTTTTTTTGCAATAAATAACTAATAAGCTGAAAAGACTAAAAATTATTTGTTTTTTTAAATAGCCTATTTTTATCTTTTGAATATTTGTGTGTGGGAAGGGGAAATATGCTCTTCACTATTTAATAGAGCAATAAAAGTGTAAAATTGTAAAATCAACATAAAAAAAGCAGTGGCGGTGCTTAGGTATAAGCAAATAGTACAACTGCATAGGGCCCAGCGGTGTTATATACAAGGGTTCCGCAAAGACTAGTACAGCACTTCAAAGATAAATCATTATTTTACATTAACTTAAAAGTGATAAAATAGAGTAGAGGGAATCCAAATTAATGTGGGCGTTGGGCCTCCCTTTTAGTTAGTCGGGCCCTAGACAGATACAAATTGAGTAAACTGTCCTCCACAAGATGATCTGTCGTGGATAAAATCGTCACGTAATAAAATCGTGAATACATATTCTTTTATACTGGGTGTCCAAATAAGAAACACGCTTTTTATATTTGTAAAATAGTCATTACAATAATAAGAAAAGTTATGTCACACTACTTGTTACCTCCTCCCTCCCTGTTGTCACAAACTGTCACAATTTCGTGACCCACACCCCCGAAAAAAAAAGCCTGACATCCTTAATGAACAGCCCCTAGACAAATGCTTACCTTTTCTATTAAGGCGTGGTAAAGTAGCGTTAAAGTTTAAAAGACTTTCAAAATCATTCACCTTTTTGACAGAGTTTTAAATTTTGTGTGTCAAAAAATACGGCTAAATTTCCCAGGAATTTTAACATGTAACTGATTATTTTTTAATCTGATATTTAACGAAGTTAAAGTCATGTGACTGGTGCGGCCAATCCTAAAGAAAGTAAAAATTCATACGCGAAGAGGTCAGCGTGAGATCAATAAGCATTTCTGTACTGCTCAAAATAAAAATAAATAAATAAACCTCTACATTATTGTAAAATATGGCAAATATTATTACTTCATCAGAGAGAGTAAATGTCCCACTTTAGAAAGATGACGTTTGATACATTGGCAACATTTTTCGTTCTGTGTACTATTTGAAAATATTCTTTATTCGCGTCGTTTCTCCGTTTTAAGTTCTAGTCTTCTCTCTCGTGGTGATGACTGGGCACAGCTTTGACCTTACCTCTTGCGAATACTCCTCTGGAGCGAATTTGGATTTGAAAAGTTCATATTAATAACCCTTGAAAATAATAAGAGCTCAATCACGGTGGGAATACTATAGTGTGTAAAAACTATTTGATTTTAAAAAAGAAGAAGAAAAGCGTTGTTTTTCCGGCACATTAAATGAATTGTAACTTCAGGATAGTGTTTATAATGTGTGTGTGTGTGTGTGTGTGTGTGTGTGGTGTGTTGTGTGTGTGTGTGTGTGTGTGTGTGTGTGTGTGTGTGGTGTGTGTGTGTGTGTGTGTGTGTGTGTGTGTGTGTGTGTGTAGTGTGTGTGTGTGTGTGTGTGAATACTGAAGAGTGGAAGAATAATTTTTGTATGAAACAAGAAGTTCTGTCAAGAACTAAACGAGCCTACTTTCCTGTACATCGACATCGGCATTCTCGCATCTGATCATTATTCTCTTGATTATCTGAGACTTAAAATTATGTCAAACATACCTTTTTAGCACTTAGAGCTGATTTCGAAAAGCAAAATATACCCCTTTCATCAGATGAAATAGACACGTAAAAAGTAATTAACGAATAAATAAAGTTTTGTCGCACCTTTTAAAGAGTGTAACTGTGACAGTTCCTCCGTAGAAAAAATTCTCCATCGTTTTCAAAAAAAAAAAAAATAAATAATAATGAAAATAATAAAATAAATAAATAAATAAAAGTACAAAGAGCATCAAAACACATTTTATCAAAGAAAGAAAAAAAAAAACTCGTCCGTTAATTAAATGTCTCGAATTTCACTTTTAATCTGTTGCCAGTTGTTAAATATAAATAAAGAATAAAATGTTCTCGTGAATGAAAAATTTTTGTTACAAAAAAAAACATCGTCTGCCAAAAAAAAAAATAATAATAATAATAATAAATAAAATAAAACAAATTATAAATAAACAAAAAATCGTCTGCACAGTCAGTAATTTTTTTTCTGAGCCTGCATTTCCGCCATGTTTGCGGAGTCGGAGTCGGAATCAGAGTCCTCACAGAAGATTACTCAGAAAAGTACGTTACAAACATTATTTATCAAAACCATTTTCTTACAAAGTTAGTTTGAAGGAAATCCGACTTTAAGTTCAGGATCAACATTCAACTTAAATTCCCCGTAGACGCTAATGTTAATTTTTTTTCTGAACGGTTCAATATTGAACGAAAAATGGTTCAAATCAAAAAGCGAAATATGGGCATGTATGGGAAAGCCTCTCCGAGATCTTTCAAACAAAAAAAAGTTTATTCCATTCGGACGGTTCACTCAAAAGTTATTAGGTGGGGAAAGGTTGCTTGAACGGTTCAATGTTGAACGAAAACGTGTTCAAATTGAAAATTTAAATACGGTAATGAAGTATCCTTGCTGAGATCCATCGAACAAAAAAAAGTTTATTTAAATCGGACTGTTCACTCAAAAGATATCAGGGGTGACAGCTTGATTGAGCGGTTCAATGTTGAACGAAAAATTGTTCAAATCGAAAATGTAGATACGGGAATGAAGTATCCTTGAAAAGATCTTTCGAACAAAAAAAAGTTTGTTCAAATCGGATTGTTCACTCAAAAGTTAGCATCGCGGGACCGGTTGTTTGAACGGTTCAAAGTTGAACCAAAAATTGTCCAAATCGAAAAATCAAATATGGGAATGAGCTGCACTCGCTGAGATCTTTCGAACAAAAAAAAAATTTATTCCATTCGGACGGTTCACTCAAAAGTTATTAGGTGGAGAAAGGTTGCTTAAACGGTTCAATGTTGAACCAAAAGTGTTCAAATTGAAAATTTAAATACGGTAATAAAGTATCCTTGCCGAGATGCTTCAAACAAAAAAAAGTTTGTTTAAATCGGACTGTTCATTCAAAAGTTATTAGGGGTGACAGCTTGATTGAGCGGTTCAATGTTGAACGAAAAATTGTTCAAATCGGAAATGTAAATACGGGAATGAAGTACCCTTGAAAAGTTCTTTCCAACAAAAAAAAGTTTGTTCAAATCGGATTGTTCATTAAAAAGTTAGTATCGCGGGACCGGTTTTTTGAACGGCTCAAAGTTGAACCAAAAATTGTTCAAATCAAAAAATCAAATATGGGAATGAGCTGTACTCGCCGAGATCTTTCCAACAAAAAAAAGTTTGTCCAAATCGGAATGTTCATTCAAAAGTTATTAGGGGGGGGGACAGACAGACCGACAGACCGACCGACCGACGACGACCGACACACAAATTCCCCATCTCAATACCCTACTTTCAAATTTTTAATTTTTCGATATTCATTTTACCTTTTTATTTTTTTAACTTGGCGATATTTTTTGGACTTTCCGATATTTTTTTAATTTGGCGATATTTTTTGGACTTGGCGATATTTTTTTAACTCGGTGATATTTTTTGGACTTGGCGATATTTTTTAGATGCATTAAGCTACTTTGAATACTTTTTTCGTCTTTCTTTTATTTTTAACGGGAAAGTAGGCTAAAAAGGGCACTGCAGGTATAAAAAAGTTGGAAAGTATTGCGTGTATATATTTAAACTGTCCCGTTTTTTCATCTTCTGAATTGCATCTTGTTGTCTAAAAGAAATAGATTCCCAAAAAAGTTTCTCTTTTTTTTCTTTTTCTTTTAATTAAAAACCATTAAAGTACTTTTTTTATTGATATCGGAACTATTCGTTTCGCAATTAATTAAACGTTTACGTTTGAAAATATGAGAATTCTGCATTACTTTCTGTTTCTTCCTAAACCAAAACTTTACAGGTACAGGTACTTTTCTCACTCTTTCTCTCGTATTCATTTTTTTTTTTTTAATGACATCTCCTAAATTGCGTCTTTAAGTAGCTTAAAAGTTTAATTGATTTTTTTTTTTTTTTTTAACATTTTCAGAGTGAAGAAAAAGACGAAAAAGCTTTGAAAGCAGAATTAGATGGTCTCATAGAAAAAATAAAGGTAAGGTTACTTGTTTAGTAAATGTTCGCTGAGAAATGCTTGCGCAAGCTCTGCGTGCCCCTATTGCCATCAGCAATCAGAAGTCTCTCAGCGTCTCCAATATTAAAATTCTTTAAATCAAAAAATGTTGAGCCTTTTTCATATGAGGAAACATTTTCGATAATGCTCTTGCTTTCTGCAGGAAGCACAGGCCGCTGCAGCGGACAAGACGCTGGAAGACATATGCGGTGATGTTTCGGACGTACCCAAAATTCCGTGGAGAACTAAAAAGATCCTCAAAGGACATTTATCCAAAGTGACCGCTGTGCACTACAGCGGTGATAACAGGTCAGAATCCTTGGTGTATATTGAAAACTACGGAGACAGAAAAAAGAAAGGATAAAATATAATTGAAGGGTCAGGGAGAAAAACCACCGTAGTCCACTTTTTGTTGAATTTAAACTGATGCTACCACCTGTTAGAAAACTAAGTGTAATTTCGTTTAGTATATGCAATATTCGTGAAAAAACACTGTAGTCCATGTATTATTGTCAGTTTAGAACAAGTATACTGGGGAAGTTTATGAGTTCGTAAAGTTTAAATTTCGTTTTTCTCAAAATGAATCAAATGTGACTACCGTGGTTTTTCCCCCTGACCCTTCAATTTCTAAATAATAAAATGTTTCACTGTTACTTTTCTTCGAACACGATAGTGAACCAAGTTGAGAATTCTATCACCAGTCGCATGCTAAAATTCTTTCTGATAGCATATCACAGAATTAACTCTACGATTGCGTTGTGTCGTGGCGAATTTACAGGTTTGGGGGCTTTTTCAGCCGAAAAGAACTCAAAAATTATTTTTATATAGAGTTGGTTAAGGTAAGTGGGATCCCTATTTAGAACAGTTCGTTTTTAAAACCTTATACAAAAGTTTTAAAGCAAAACAGTTTAAACTTGTTGACTTATTTTATCTTGGACATTGATAAACACAAGTTCAGTATTATTTCCTAAAAAATGCTTTCAATATTTTTAACTGTCGTATTCTTTAAAAAAATGACGTGGGAAACCCTTCAATAAAGGGAGTTACATTTTATCGACAGAGAATATTTTTGAGCTTCAAAGATAAAAGAGTCCGCGAGGAGAAAATATAATTTGTATTCAGATAATAATCATTAATTTAGTTACCACGCAGAGAGAAACATTTAAAGCATATATTCACTTTCTATTTAAAATAAAAAATTGATATAAAACGAAAATAGAAAATGAAGGAACGCAGTTAGAGTTTTTTAAATATTACTGTTGAATGTTGTTATTGTATAAAATGCATTATTAATTAATTTTGTTGCATTATAAATGCAACATTAATAAATCAAAATCGTACACATCTTCCTTTATTTCTGACAATTTCCATTTCATAAAGAATTGATCCCTTTTTGAGTCTTTACTGTGTGTAATTGTATTTCATTCCTCCAAAATGAGTTTACCCCTAGCACTGTCTATGTGTACGTGTACCTACCCTTATTCCAAAACTAACTTCTTAATTTCAACCGTCCATAACTATCTAGGTTTCAAATTGTTCAACAATTATTGAGTAATTTCTTTTCATTTCAGGCATTTGGTATCAGGCTCTCTAGATGGAAAACTCATCATATGGGACACTTGGTCTGGAAATAAAGTAACACAAATTTTACATTTCCTTTTCTAAGACTTTTAGAAAAAAAAAATCTGACGTGTGCACCACATAATTTCATTTATGTCAACTAAAAAATTGATGTATTTCAAAAGTTCAAAAGGATGGGTGCGTGTTCACATGTATGCGCGTTAGAAGGGTTCATCCCTGGGCATGTACGAATGCACCGAAAAATGAATGGTCAATATTCATTCTGTGGTGAGTGGATGGAAATGTAGGCTGAAATTTGAGTTAAAAAAATCATGATTACTTTTCCTGTATTTCATAGAAGCAAATATTAATTAAAGGGTAGAAGGTAGCGGAATACGGATTCACTTCTCAGAGTAAGCATTTTAAAATGAACGAAAAATCTAATTTAAAAAATTAAATAAAAAAGGAGTGTAATGTCACACTTCTTGTTACTCTTTCTCCTTTCTCATAAACTCACAATTTCATGAACTATACTCTCAAAGCGTGAAATCGTTTGTGAGTCTCCCCTAGTGACTTACATCGTTAATTGTACAAAATACACTGCTCGACATTGAAAATGCAACACCAAGAAGGAGTGGTCGGAAAGTGATGAAATTTGGTACAAAGTCAGAGATAGCGAGGAAGAATAAGACAATAAGTTATCTTTATTTCAAAACGATAAACAGAATACAGAGCGAGAACGGCGTCGGCTCAGTAGGATGTAGGACCACCGCGGACAGCGATGCACGAAAAACACGAATGGTGTTCTGAGGGATGTCTCTCCATTCCCTTTCAACCATTTGCCGCAGTTCGTCTTCTGAACGAAACAGGGGCAGAGTCTACAAACGGCTTAAAACCAAATCTCAAACATGTTCGATTGGTGACTGGTCAGGAGGGTATGGTGGCCAGGGAAGCATATGTATAACTTGGAGAGCATGTTGGCAGATAGGAGCACTGTGTGGTCGGGCGTTATCCTGCTGAAAAGTTGCATTAGGCAGCGCTTGAACGAAGGGAATTGCCACCGGACGCAGTACATATTCCAAGTGTCGTTGGGCCGTCATAGTGCCTAGAATACAAACTAGAGGGGAAATGGAACTGTACGAAATAGTACCCCAAACCATCATGCCACGTTGTGCCATGTGGGGCGTTCCGCGATTGCTGTCGGATTAGATCTGTCTCCCCGTCAACGCCACACACGTATGCGGCGGCTGGATAAGCACAAGCGTGACTCGTCTGAGAACACGACGTTTCGCCATTCTGTCAACTACGTCGCTCTAGTCCGGCACCATGCCAAACGTTAGGGGTTAATGGCAGTCTTCTTAGCGAGCGCCGTGATTGCAGATCACGTGCAATCAATTGACGGTAAATGGTTCTGCACGACACGGAAGCACCCAGGGTATCTTGCACATGCTGCAGAATCAAGGTACAAGTGACTTGGGGGTCCGCCACAGTTTGTCGGTGAACGCGTCGATCCACACGTGCTGACGTCACTCTGGCTGCACATGCACCCATCAATCTTGCCTCATACACTGCGATGCAAAAGTTTAGACAAATTGCAAATACGTGAATAAAAAGAAAACTATTCAACGAAATTCTTTCAAATTTCTACTGCAGGTACACAGTATGGTCCCAAATACGTGTCTGGAGTTTTTAAAACTAGAACTGGAATTAAATTTTGGATATTACAAAAGACATTTTTTTACATTGTTGCAAAAGTTTAGACAATAGTCTGATTTTATGCAAATATCCCTTGAAATGTGATTGGTAGAGGAAATGCGGGACTTTATTATTCATTTATAAAGTGCAGAGATTGCTGAATAAATAATCAAAATCTCAAAAGCTCTGTAGTTCTCGTGTAAAGAAGATGAGAAAGTTTGGAAGCCGAAACTTGCAAATGAACCTACTTAATTAATTTTTTGTCTTTTAAATCGTCTCTAGTATGGTAGTACGTTGTTTTTTACTTTGTGGAGAGCAAATTCAGACATGCGTATCCCCGATCAGAAGACCAAGAAAATATATATTTCTTAAAGATGAAGGAATTGGAAAAAAGGCTTGAACTGACGATTTGTCCCTTAATCCTACAAAACTTCAACTTGGGTCAAAAACAGCAAGTGACAGCATAAGTAGATGAACAACTGAATCGGAATGCATAAAAAAACAAAGAATTATGCCTGAGCCTGTTCGGACATAGTGTCCCAAATTAGCCAAATTTTATTGGTAAAAGCAGCACAGCATATGATCATTGGATATTTGTCAAGTCCCGCGAAAAGAATTATAATCCATCTAGGTTATCCCAATTTTAATAATTTTTATCAAAGAAATTACCATTCATTTTTTAGTCACGATGATACATATGCTGCTTTTCACATTAAAATCTGGCTTAATGGGACACTCTGTCCGAAAAGGATCAGGCACAATTCTTTGTTTTTTTTCTGTATTCCGATTCAATTGTTCATCTACTTATGATGTCACGTGCTGTTTTTGACCTAAGTTGAAGTTTTGTAGGATTAAGGGGCGAATCGTCAGTCTGAGCCGTTTTTTCAATTCCTTCATCCTTAAGAAATATAATTTTTCTTGGACTTTTTGATCGATACGCATGTTTGAATTTGCTCTCCACAAATTAAAAAACAATGTACTACCATACTAGAGCCGATATAAAAGACAAAAAATTAATAAAGCAGGTTTATTTTCAAATTTCGGCTTCCAAACTTTCTCATCTTCTTTACACGAGAACTAAAGAGCTTTTGAGATTTTGATTATTTATTCAGCAATCTCTGCACTTTATAAATGAATAATACAGTCCCGCATTTCCTCCACCAATCACATTTCAAGGGATATTTGCATAAAATCTGACTATTGTCTAAACTTTTGCAACAATGTAAAAAAATGTCTTTTGTAATATCCAAAATTTGATTCCATTTATTGTTTTAAGAACTCCAGACACGTATTTGGGACCATATTGTGTACCTGCATTAGAAATTAGAAAACATTTCGTTGAATAGTTTTCTTTTTATTCACATATTTGCATTTTGTCTAAACTTTTGCATCGCAGTGTATCTTAGTTCCAACCATCTTCGACACAGCCGATGCACTATGTTCGCATACATGTGGGTACCAGCTGCGATTTGACGTACGGACCAATCCCCCCCTTCTCAGTCCGATCACCATACCCCTCGTAAAATCGTCTCTTTGTTGGAAGTGCCTTCGTTGACGGTGATCTGGCATTATCTCATATTACACGTAATCTCCGAGACCAAAATAAAATTTCTTTAATTATTTGTCTAGAAGAAATAACGACACGAATATTGCCCATTCTGCACGCTCCTTCCCTTATATCTTAATTGACGTGCGTCGGAGAGCTGCGCATTTCACATCATTTGCATAACTCAGTGACGTGCATCTACTCTAAAATTTGCATAAATTTCTGACAACTCCTTATTGGTGTTGCATTTTCAGTGTCGAGCAGTGTATGAGATGAATCCAAGCTCTTGGCCAAAACAACTCTTGGGATTCCTTGAGGATTGTTTTAAGGAAAATCCGAATGCTTTCCTTGGGGAAATCCTCAAGGAATTCCTAGAGGAAAACATCATAAGAGGAGCGTCCGGAAATCCGCGGGAATATCTCAACAGAATTCATGCACACATAGAGGATTTCCTCAAGGAACTCCTTCGGGTTTTCCGTTGCGTGTGGATGGTCCTTAAGGGGTGATAACAAACATCTAAACAAGCAAGAATACATAGCAAGGTATGGTCGCAAGCGCAATGGCGAAGCGTTACATGCATACAAAACTATAGATACTGACATGGCGAAACATGTTCACAAATTAATAACACAAAAGTGACTTTACTCAACAATTTAGTTTTTAAATAAGGTTTTAAGTGGCTGTTTAAAATTGCGGCTTGTGGCTCAAATAAACAAGTCGCAAACGAGTACTGAGCGATCAACGAAAGATTGGCAGAATGGCTCTTTGTAGCAAGCTGGTTTAAACCTTTCTTTAAAAAAAATGATGCGTTAAATCATCTTGTATAATACATTTGTGAACCTGTTTCGCATCCGTCAGTATTTGGCGCGTCGACGTTGCTCTTGCGACCGTATTTTGCAATACATTATTGCTTGTTTAGATGTTTTCTAACACACCTTAAAGTCAAAGGTGGATTCAAAGATTTTTCAAAGGGGGGGGGAGGGGCGATTGTTTTTTTATTTACCTCTTGCTACGTATCTGACACACACACTTTGGGAGGGGGCACCACATTATTTTTTTTTATATAATACAGATACTCCTGCACCAAGAAGTGGGAGGCAGGATCTCTTCGAACGTATTCCTTCCCTTTTCTACCACCAAAGGGTACCCAAAAACTTTTAGAACCTCAACTTTTTTATGATTCTGATCGAAAGTTTTGGAAATCCCCTCACATTATCAAAAGTAGTCAACATTTTCTTTTCAACTTCATTCGGAACTTCAGTTCCAGAAAATTACCGGAGTAAAATCTTTAAACTTCACTATTTATCTTCAGTACTTCAAGTCCGAAACATTGCCGCTGCCAAGTCCCTTAAGAGAGGGGTTGTCACCCTTTGTATCCGTCCTTGCTTAAAGTTTTGCCCAATAGTTGAGATTCATCTCGTATATGAAGCAGCTATGCTTATCTTCTGCTTCTCGTCTACTTATCAAATGAAAACCACATGCAAACATGCACAAATAATGGCTTTTCTCCCGCCACACACAGGTGCGCATCATCCCCCTGCAGTCGAGCTGGGTGATGACGGCCTCCTTCTCCCCGTCGGGCAACCTGGTGGCGTGCGGCGGCATGGACAACATGTGCACCGTCTACGACGTCAACTCCAGGGACGGGCAAGGATCGCCCAAGATCCGGAGAGAGATGATGGGCTTCGAGGGGTTCCTCTCCTGCTGCCGTTTCCTGGACGACGACAAGATCGTCACGGGATCCGCCGACATGAAGATGTGAGTGGCTCGATGCCGCGAAAAAGCCGCGGCCATCTTGTCCTGCCCTTGACGCTCATGCATTTCATTAAAAAGTAGTGGTTTTAAAGGGTGATGAATAAAACTTTGTTTGTTAAGAAATTACAAACCAGTGTGGGATTTCTTAGGCTAAAAACTTTGTCCAATACCTTTTAAAATGAGCGTCACTCGTGGGAAAAGATGTTAGCGTTTTCGTGGAACGACCCAAGTGATTCGATCCCACCGAGGATCCAGAATACGATGTTTGGAATTTAAGTAGTGGCAACTATTTATTTATATCTAACACAGAACACGACACCAAATTTTTAGTCATCTAACAGTCGAGTCTCAATAACTCGAATGTTCCTTTATGCCGAAGTGTTCATTGGGTCCCCTGACTCTTGAGGAAGCTATGGGAACTTCTAACAACTCGAAATACCAATAACTCCAACCTCTAAACCGGTCTCTTGAAACGCCGAGTTATCGAGACTCGACAGAAGTCACCAGCATTGTGTGCAGCCCGTATCCAACGATGTGCATGATGTCGTATATCTAAGGACACCTGTTGTAGCGCCTGCTCTGATGATAATTCGAAAGGGGAATGGTCTACTGCTTCAAGAATCTCTGGAACAGTTGTGAAGCGAAACCCACGAAGTGGGTCCTTTCTCTTAGGAATTTAACCAAATTCATACAGACATGAGTTTATTTGACCCACTTAATTTCTCAGAGGAAGAAATCACTTCGTGGTATTGGCTTCAGAACTGTTTCAGAGATTCTTGAGGCAGTAGACCAATCTATTCGACTTATCATGAGAACAGCCGCTACAACAAGTGTCCTTATACGACATGCACATCATTGGATACGGGCTGTGCAGGTATACAACGCTGATAACTATATTGAAAGACTAAAACTGGATGGTATGTATCACCACTGTCTTAGAGCTTTGTCGACAGAACTGAAGAGCTTTGACACAAAACAAATTAACGATGCAAACAATCAAACAATGCAGAGCGCTTCTTTTCTTATTGCAGTTATGTTTCCGCTTTGTATAAGTTTTTACATGTTTTTTAAAGACTTTTTCTGTACTTGCTTCTGTCATGGTTTTCCGTTTTGCTTCCGGTTGCAGAGTTAAATCCACGCGTGAACTTTAACGCACTTCCGCTTTATAGTGGAGTTGAGTCGAGTACAATCATTAGCAGGAATACGACTGGAAGCTTTAAATCCTAAGGCCCGACTGAAATTGTTGGAAATCCGACTGAAACTGTTGGAGATAAACCTTGCAATATTAAAGCAGAAGAAGAAATGAAACGAATGAGATTAGCTAACAATCAACATATTAGGCCAGTTCAAAAATTTGCTTATAAAAAAGGCTAATAAGGGCTCTAGAAAATGCATTGGTAGTTCTTCAAATTGAACATTACGCTTGATGTCGTTTGACTCAAAGTAAGTTGATAAATTAAAAAAATTGGAAACGAAATATTCTCATGAATAAAAAATAAAGTGTTAGTGAATAGCATTTTTAACGGTGTTTGTTATTTTCTTGGTGAATTATGCTTAACGGCGTTTGCCTTCACGCAATTCTAAATAAATTTTAAAACGAAAAAACTTTGAAATAAAATATAAAAAAAACTTCTTAAATTTAAAGACTATTTCTGTCTGCTCATTCGCACTAAAAAGTATGAAATAAACGGTGAAAATGAGCTTTGGGTCCCTGCTTGGCGCATTTTCAAAAAGTCGCCAATTTTTGCGTAATGTCTCTCGGAGCTTTCAATTCGCGAGACAACAAGGAAAAACGCGCCAGTTGGCGACTTTTTGAAAATGCGCCAAACAGGGACTCAAAGCGCATTTTCACCGTTTATTTCATACTTTTTAGTGCGAATGAGCAGACAGAAATAGTCTTTAAATTTAAGAAGTTTTTTTTATATTTTATTTTTTTTAACCCATCTTGTATTTAGGGGATACTTTGAAACATGTAAATGCATTTGTAGACGATTTTACTATTACAGTATAGCACAGCGGTCGGCAACCTAAATTGACTGAAGATCTACTTTTCAAGTTCGATCTGAACACAAGATCGATTTGGGATGGGGGGGGGGGGGTGATGCATACACTACAAATATGAAAGAATTGTTGCATTCACGGTTCCGTTGAGACTATGCTGTTAACCCACACCAAAATATTTTCAAACCCAAGTATATTGCTTGTTTTAAAATTAATAAAATTGTGATTATAAGACTTCCAGTGTCTATAAATAGTTAGGAAATTGTTAAAATAGCTTTAGTTAAATGCTTCACTAAATTTTGCTCCATAAATTACTGTTCAATTATTCTACTCAGATCGAAAGCAAGGCTCATTATATTACCGCAATCGACTCAAAATGGACTCAAGATCGACCAGTCGACCGCTATTGACAGGTTGCCTACCGCTGGTGTAGTACATAATGCTTCTAAGCAAGGAGCCGAACATATTTTTGATTTTAAAAGGATTTTCAATTTTCCCTCTTTATTCTGCTTTTACAATTAATAAATTTTCCTAGTAAGGATTATGTTTCCTTTTCCGTGTTTATCATATCCTCTCGAAAATAATTAAATATAGTTATTCTGAAAAGTGAAGTTCGTTTAAATATAAGGTTGGCAATCAGGGTCGGAGTTTGTTAGATGTTTAATTTAATCTTAGTATTTGTATTCTATATTTATGCATGCCTTTGAGGTTCAGATTTTAAATTACAATTTTTTATCGGAAAAAGAACATTAAAATAATAACAAGTTTAAAAAACTATAACCCGACTACAAAAAAAAAAAAAAAAAGCACTGAAAGGTAAGAAACAAGGTCGGTGCTATTTAATATCATCGTCTTATTAAATAAAACAAGACGTTTGATATCTTAGCTATACCTGTTTATTTAGTTCTACGACTTGAACCCTTTGCAAGTTCCACATTAACAACATAATTCAATTCAAATGCTGTAGTAGTGCGTTGTCAACTACAGAAAGCAAGCATTTAAACTTGATACACAAGCAAACATATTAGTTTGATCTATATATATATACAAGAATGGTAAATTAGGTTATAATGTTATTCTATCAAATTGTTTTTCTGTAGTTGACAACGCACGACTACAGCATTTGAATTGAATTATGTTGTTAATGTGGAACTTGCAGAGGGTTCAAGTCGTAGAACTAAATAAACAGGTATAGCTAAGATATCAAACGTCTTGTTTTATTTAATAAGACGATGATATTAAATAGCACCGACCTTGTTTCTTACCTTTCAGTGCTTTTTTTTTTTTTTTTTGTAGTCGGGTTATAGTTTTTTAAACTTGTTATTATTTCTTACTTTTTAGAGCTTTTTTGTAGTCGGGTTACAGGTTTTTAAAACTTTTTTATTTTTCCCCACTGTATATTAGCAAATGAATATACATTACAAAATTAAATGTACATAACAAAAAAGTATGAAAAGTTATATGGGTAATTAATTTCATGCTAAAATCTAGGTCAGCCTTAAACTGGAAATTCATTGTTGATTGCGACTTTTGTTTGAACTAATTTGAACTAAAACACACTTAGATACGAAAATATCGGTTAAAATCGGTGCTTGTCTAGGAATAATCGATTTTTCCTCTTGTTAAATTCTAGTAAAAAGTAGCCTATGACACTCGAGACTCGAAAACGAATCGATTGGCACCTCATTCATCAAAATCGAATGAATAGTTTAGGAGCTACGGTGGAACATCCTTAACCACAAACATAACCAGACTGCTAAAAACATAACCCTTCCTTTAGGCTTTGCCGTAGTCGGGTAAAAATAATAGCTTAAACAAAAAAAAATTCCAGTATTTTTCACTTGATAAGGGATTCTACTAGTAAATACATTTTACTTTTAGAGTTCTATGAGTACGCTATAAATTTTCTTTTAAAAAATTGCAAATTGAAGCAATATTCATTTTGTAATTTCCTTTTCCTATTTTGTAAAAATGGGCATACAGTGTTGCATCTACAAACTTTTATCCGTTCCCTACCTTTCAGCATTGTGGCCAAAGATTGCTTTAATTTTTGCATTGAAAAAAGAAAAAAAAACCTTGATCACTAATAATAATTAAAAAAAAATGGTTATTAGCATTTTTCCTGTATATTTAAAAGAATTAAAAAAAAAAAAAAAAAAAAAAAAAAAAAAAAAAAAACCAGGGAAGGAGCCCTAGCAGAGGAAACTTTACAACTCCACTTATAAGGAAATACAACTCCAAAGCGCTCTCACGCCGGGTCAGTGATAGTTTCATATCCAGAAAGTACTAATAGTCTAAGATCCCACCGCAGTTTATCTACACTCATAGCGTACACTCATCACGTTTATATCAAACTAGCTTAATACCCGGCGTTGCCCGGGTGCTTATTAATACAACATAGCATTCAGGGAAAAAAAGTTTGAAAGAGTTCTATTCATATGGGTATAAAATAATTTGCATCAATCTGTCTCTTAGGTACAAACTTTGAAAAAATCTAAAATATTACAGAAAGTTAAACGTTTACAGGAAAATAGTCTTATCAAAAGGTGAAAATGAAAGATAAATGTTGTCTGTGCTTTGCCGCGTCCACTGGCATGAAATATATGCACATGGAAGTGAAAAAATTGCATCAATTTCACCCACCAAATTTAAAATATTAACTTTTCTCTATTAATTGTTCCCACCTACAAAGTAAAAATTATTATAACTCAGAAATAAATCTATTTCTCGTTCTGAAGGCTTATCTCCATTACAGACGCAACTGTCGTCGCATTGCAAATTTGAAATTCAAATCCGTGGTTCTTTTTATAAAGTCCACATGAATTATGATTGTTTTTTACTTATTTCAATGCTAAAAGGAAATAGGTGAGCCTTAAATTGAAAATTCATTACTTTAATCGTAATCATTGTTGGAAAATACTCATATTTAAAAATCTTAAATTTCATCAATTTGAATGCTAAAAGGCCTATCTCGATTACAATATAAATAGGCTAGATTCCTATAAAAGGGTCATTTTTTTACAAAAAAATTTAAATTTGAGCTTTTTAGATTTTTTAAAATTTCAAGACCCCGCCTATGAGAATTCTAGGGCATCAAGGAACCTCTGTGTCAAGTTTGATGAAAATCTGACGCAAACTGTAGATTTGTATAGAGAACAAGTATATATACATACACTCATTTTTATAGATATAGATTAAAGCACATTATTTTCTGAACGTAATGCACTAAGTCTTCGTATGTAAAAGTGCCCGAAACCTATAGGCAGCCTGGCCTAAACGGGACATATGAATGTAGTATTTCTGTACTCATTGCGTACACTCATCACGTATATACCAAATTAAAACTTATTTTTTCCTGAACGTGATGCACTAAGGCTGCCTATGTAAAAGTGGCCGCAACCTCTAGGCAGCCTGGCCTAAACAGGTCACATGAATGTAGTATTTCTACACTCATCGCGTAGACTCATCACGTATATATCAAATTAAAGCTGATTTTTTTTTGAAAGTGATGCACTAAGGCTGCCTGTGTAAAAGTGGCCGCAACCTATAGGCAGCCTGCATAATAGGTCATATAAATGTCAAATTTTTACACTCATCACATGTATATCAAATTAAAGCAGATTTTTTTCTGAAAGTGATGCACTAATCTTCCACTGGAAAAGTGGCCGCCACCTATAGACAGCCAGGTCTAAACAGGTCACATGAATGTAATATTTCTACATTCATCGCGTACAACTCATCACGTATATATCAAATTAAAGCTGATTTTTTCCTGAACGTGATTCACTAAGGCTGCCTATGTAAAAGTGGCCGCAACCTCTAGGCAGCCTGGCCTGAACAGGTCGCATGAATGTAGTCTTTCTACACTCATCGCGTACACTCATCACGTATATCTTCTCTACTAATAATAAAGCTGAAAGTTTGTCTCTCTGTCTTTCCTTCTGTCTTTCCTTCTGTCTGTCTGTCTGTTACGCGCGTAGCGCCAAAACCGTTCGGTCGATTTTTATGCCACTTGGTACAAAATTAGTTTGTAGCATGTAGTTTTGCACCTCGAAGCGATTTTTCGAAAATTCCATTTCGTTCTTTTTCTATTCGAATTCTTAGCGGAAATTCGATAAAATAGGGAAGAAATATTTTATACACATTTTCAAGTCTTATGTCATTCGAAAGCTTGAATTTTTCTGTACAAAATGAAGTTTTTTCGAAGTTTCTACGATCATCAGGAGAGCTGTAACAATTGTTTTTAGAATCCCGGAATTCAAGGCTTACCTTCAGTAAAGCAAGCCAAACGATTCTAAAATGGTTAATAAATAGAATTATTTTATCAACGGAAATCAACTTTTCATGCTGTTACTATGGTTACGTGTTCATACTTATTTTTGTTTCGTTCTTTTTCCAGGGTTGCCAGAAGTAGTATTTTTGATACTACGGTAGTATTTTTTCGGCCCAAATAAGGAGCGTAGTATTTTTCTGGCCACCCTGTTTCCAATATACTAATGACTTAATTAAAAGATTTGGCGGATTTTTTTTCCATTTTTATAGATTTCGCATTTCAGCAATATTGATTTTGGCAACGTTTAGAAACAGTAGTAGGAGCGTCTATCGCCCATTTAGCGAGAAAGGGGTACCCAAAGCACAAAGATTAACCAAATATCGTATAAATTGTGACATTGCAACGTTCTTTTTAAAGTGTTTCATTTCGGAAAATGTATTGTTTTGTTTTTAAAGCTGGGAAAGGAAACTTTCTTCTTCTTTCAAATTTTGGTAAGATTTCTGTTGGTTTCTGTGAGCAACAAAATTGTTCTTATTTTCTCTTTTGGCTTATTTTTGTGCATCTCCAGTTGGGGTTTCATTTGAATGTCACAAGGGGATGCTTTACCCCTTTTTTGGAGTTAATCAGTGTTAATTTCAATGCAGATGAATTGGCGCGACCACTTGGCGATATATCGCCAAGCCTTTGGTCGCGAAGTATTTGTCGCCAATTTGGCGACATATCGCCAAGTTGGCGAATTTTTTTTTTTTATTTGGACTCAATTTGGCGCTATTAGCGATATTTTGCCAATTTGGCGACAAATTTGCGATTTTTTTAAAAACTTTTTTTTGGGGGGGGGTTCAATTTGGCGCTATTGGTGATATTTTGCGAAAAATTCACTGAATGATGTTAAAATCGGCGATATTTTGGAGATTAATCATTGTAAAACATTTTTTGCATTTTT
>JAXGGA010006094.1:0-72498 GCA_038373865.1 Uloborus plumipes
AGCCATCTTTGATGTGAGAGAGATGAGTGAATTCGAGCGTGGTTGAGCGGCTTTCAAATGTCGCCAAGTGAGTGCGCAGTAGGTAGCTGGAAACTTAAGCGGCTTTATTTCGCCAGTGCAAACAGGGCAGTAGGCATCTCTTTAGACAATGCAAAAAAAAAAAAAAAAATCAAAAAAAAAAAAAAAATATCTGCGATTTTGGGCATGTTCCCATTTGGGAACATTGGCATGTTATGTTAAGTTTTTTTCCTAAGGCTTTTAATCGATTGCGCTTTACGCTCGCTGTAGTTCTTTTGTATTTATGCATAAAATGCATGATATAACTGATCATATTTGACAAATTCATTTCAATTTGAAACGTTAACATTTCAAAACATAAAAAAAAATACGCACTTTATAAACAAATATTGTCAAACAAATATGTCCTTTTCATCAACGTCCAATTGTTCTCCTTTCTGCATTGCATATAGTTCTGTCATTTTCGATAAATGACCCAAATATTCAATTGATAAAAATTTGTGGAAAATTTCAACCGGCGATAAATTTGCCAATTCTGGAAATTACTCATAGAGTTTTTTATGGGTTTTCGTTTCTATAGTTTCCATTAAAAGATGCATTTTTTCTCCAGTTAATTTCTTTTTTAGATGATTTTCTCTTTCTCTTGGATCTTGGAGAAGCTTCCGAGGTAGATGGGGCATCAATAATCGTCTCGTCATCCGATACATTGTTTGGTGATTTGCGGGTGACTACTTCTATTTGTCCGCAAACATCAGCAGGAACAACCTTATCAAATTCATTGCCATTAACATCTTCTTCATCTGTTATTGCCCCGGTCTCATCTGGTGGTAATTGGCAAATGTCTAGTACAGAATCTGCTGATTCACCTGAGTCTGATAGGGCTTGAAAAGATTTCATAGCATAGCTATTTTAGTGATATCTGTGGAACAAAACCGTAGAATCTATGAATATCAATAGAGATCCATAGCATCTTGTTCAACTGATATCAGTAGACCTCTACTGATTTAGCTCTATTGATATCCGTTGGCCATTTCCACGTACAATTTTTTTATTGATCTCTACGTGTCAATTTTAGCAGGGCGCTCTAATCAAACTGGTTCTGATTCCAGCGTGCAGTCGCGCCCGACGTCAGCTACGTTCTAGGAAACCAAGGCTTTAATGGTACATTTGGGTGGGGGAGCGGTTGTACTTCGTCTTGTTATAAGGACGCCCATTTACCATCTTTAAATAAGTTTACTATTCTTTTTGTATCAAAGAGCATTTTGAACAGTTTGAGGGGGGGGATGGTTGGACCGGGAGCCAGCTCACTTACCTAGAGTAAAAATAATCTTCAATTCAATCCCCAGGTTAGACGTCATATTAGAATAGTGTTAATGGGTTGAGGAAGGGGATACTTCGTCTAGATATAATTTACCAACTTTAAATAAGTTTACTATTCATTTTGTATCAAAGAGTTTTTTTTTAACATTTTGAACAGTTTTAAAATAAAAAAGAGTGGTTGTGCCGGGGGGGGGGGGGACCTGACCAATCTACAAGTTTATGCCAGCTCACTTCAAGCGTAGTCATGTTTACTTACTACTTTTTAGACCATCAAAAGCAAGAGAACTTAGTATTTGAATAAATAGAATCTAAAAAATATCATTTCTTTTTTTCTATAGTTTTATTAAAAAATCCAAAAAAATATGATCCCATTAAAATCCCAACCTGAAAATTTGAATAAACAAAGGTGAAATACACAAAAAATTTTGAGAATTTTTTGAAAAAAATTCATTATATTTTTTTTGAGAAATTTAAATTTGAAATTTCGATTTCAATTTTTAAAAAGTAAAATTTTCATAAAATTTGTCATGTTGCATATCAAATTAAACGGCAACTAACGTACTTTAAAATGCCATTTACCAAGTTGTTCTACCTATATTTGGTGCCGAGTTATGGTCCCTTTTATGTTCCCTCATCCATGGGAAAACGAGGGTTTTTCCAAAGTTCAAAGTCTCATAAATAAAAAAATAAGAGAGATAAAAATCTAAAAATTGAGGTTTTTGATTACCTCAAGGGGTACAATTGATGAGCCAAATTTGAAAGAAATACAAAAATGTAAGGTAAAAACGTTGGATCACTTGACATGGAATAACCCATCTGCAAAATTCAGTAAACACCTTATGAAATACATTTTTCTTTTACAAATTAATTATTGTTGACTAAACGTACTAGAGTTTATTAAAGTCAATTTTGGAAAAATAGAAAAAAATTATAAATTGAAAAAAAAAAAGGACACACGGAATGCTGTCAGCGTCTATTTGAAGTTGGCTGAAGGAGAATCATTATCACTTCATCCTCAGTTATAATTCTAACATCATCTGCATTAAACCAGTAAAAATTGCAGCTATTACTATTCTTTCTAGAAAATTTAGCCGTCATTTTTTCATCTGTATCATTTTCTACAATAAAAGATTTATAATACTTTATGATTTTTTTAATGAAAGTTTCACAAATACAAAGTGCCAGATTTTGCAGTTTTTGTAGCTGAACTATCAGTTCCTTCTAGGGCTCCATAGTAATCTTTTATTTCGTCCTGAAAGTTTTTCCTACAGGGCAATTCCACGGTAACTTACGTTACATTTCGACCAATTCTTATGCATTTAGTGCCTCAGTACAGACAAATTTTGTTATACAAACCTTGTATGAGAGTATTCTATGAAAATGACAGTCGAAAGCAAAATTAAAATGCAAAAATATTGGATGCATTTAAATTTTATAAAATTTAGCAGTCAAAGATAAGGCAGTAACTTGCGTTACACAAAAAGGGAATGACATAATATGAAAATTGGTTCTGAGGCAAATGTCTGCTCTATTACAGCTGTTTTCTTGTTTGAAGCATAATTTATCAGTTCCTTATAATGCTTAGGAGTATATTTTCATGAATTTAAAAATTTATTTAAAAAATTGAAAATTATGGGAATTTTTAACTGGGTAACTCACGTTACAGTAACTTACGTTACAAAATTTACTTACAAGCATATCTTGATTACAAAAATTAATGAATGAAAATTACAGCTTAGTTTAGATCGAAATATTGAAAATTAAAAATTATGAATTAAATTTACTGAAATTTAATACCAAACTCAATGACCAATCAAAAATATTAGCTAACTTAAGACTTAAATCTATACTGGCAGCTGTTATTAACAAGTTCATGTAATTAAATTTTTCGAGTCATGTTTTCTTTCTTATAATAAATTTCATCTGTCGTTTCTGGCCATTTCTAATTAGTTCCAACTGCCGCCATTACTTAGATTTTAAACTCGTTTTCTTCAATAATCGTCACAACTCAAGGATTCAATGTATTTTCGTACTTCACCACACACCATTCACCAGCTTTTATCTTTGTTTTTTTTTTCGTATTCCTTAAAATACTTAACTAAACGAAAATCCACAGTTGGTAATTTCTAGTTCTTAAATGGTCATTGTCAATGTGCGGATCTTCAGAAAGTAATTTTGATAATTTATGCTTTTTCTAAGATATTTCAATACTATCAAGAGTGACTTTTATATACAAATCTGTAATATCCACATGACTTGTCTCATACCCCTTCTGCAGCGCATCTTTTCTGCAGAGTTCAGTGGCATTTTAATGCAAAATAAAATATATTTCACCTGTAAGAGATAAAATATTTTTGTATTTGTTTTTTCCAAAACATATTTGATAACTTTAAAACATAACAGAAGTCATTTTTGAATAATTTATAGTACATTACTCCTAAATATTCTGAATGCAATGATATTTTTAGAGAGAATTAATATCTTAACAGCCAAAAAGGAGCATATAATTTATAATAGAGGTGTATTGTAATCTTATTAACAAATAGAGACATTTTAAGAAATACGATTAATATAAATTAAGTAAATACAGTACAAATTTAAAAGAATTCTTGAATAAATTATTCCTACTAACCACATAGGTTTATTTCACAATTTACTTTCTTTATAAACACAAGTATTTAGGTTCTACTTAGGTAACTTACATTACCTGCATATGTCAGTAACTTATGTTACACGTTTTTATTGTAGAACAAAAAATTAAAATGGACAATATTTTAAAAAAAAACTTTAACTATTTGCTTAACACACTTATAAGATAGAAAATATAGCATTGTTAACATTGCATTGCCCTTTCTTTATGCACATCATGAACTTTAACATGTTTTTGGTAACTTACGTTGCATAGAACTGCATTTTTGAAGTCTACATAAATCATTTAATTTACAGGAAAACACTCGTTTTACCAATTTACAATATTGAATTAAAGTGTAATGATCAATATTCTTCCTTTAAAACAGTTATCTAAAGAAAAAAATTGAAACTTACCAACGTTGAAAGATTGAACATTTGCTTTGCCAAAAGTTAAATATTCCATTTCCAACATCAAAGTGGGCTGCCAAAACTAAAAATACTACATTCTTGACAAAAAATTAGTATAAATAATAAACTTCTAACATTTTTAAACCAAAAAATAAGCAGAACAGACGCATTGCTGTAATTTGATTTTTCCAGCGCTTTTCCACACTTGCATGGAATTGCCCTACAGAGTTTCTTTTCATTTTAAAATGTAAACTATTTTGAGGGGACCCACTTGCCCCTTATAGAAAAAAATACAGGAAAAGTGGGACCTCTAACTGAAAGCAGTCATTAATAAAACTCTGTGTAAAAATACATATTGCAATGTGATGTTTAGGTCAAACTATACAAAAATCTTCATGAATGTAAAAAAGTACTAAAAACTAACCTTGAAACACTTCCTTGAAAAATGTTGCATGAACTCAGTAAAAATATTATTCAGATTTCGTTTTTTTTGACTTAAAACTTCCATGAAGCTGAAACAATTTACTCAGATGAAATGTGACATGTTCAAGATAAAAAGGGTAAAAGCTGTGCGTATATTTCTGTCTTAGGAGGGGAAACTTACCCCAGTAACCCACTTCCCCAAACGAATTCTATAAAAAAATTCTTCGTTTTTAATACGATTATGTTTTGTAGAAATATTACCAGTGCAGTAATTCAGATATTAAATATGTGCGTGAAATACATTGTTAACGAATAAAGAGTTAAAATCCTTATGTAAACTTTCACAACGTCAATTACATTTTTAACTCGATTTTTCCATACATAGTACTTTCATGGGATGATTTTACAACACCCTAATGCAAAACTCAACAATGTGATTTACTATGTTGTTAGACGCTCTGATGAAAGTATTACAGTACTTTACTTTTTTTTAAAGTTTTCCTATAGGTAAAGGGTGTACATATGAAATGAAATGAAATGAAAGAGAGGGGGGCTTAACAAAGCCAAGCACTGCGACCAGAGGTCTATTGTACTAAACCCCAAACAGAAGTCTTAAAACAGACCAGTAGCTGAAGCAAAGTTCAACGAACACCTAATGGGAATATCATGAATCTCCCAAGGTTCAAGCAAGTGACGACCCAGGTGTTCAAACCTATAGGCAGAGTACACTTCGTAATCACACAAAATGTGTGTAGCAGTCTCCTCGTGAACAAGGCAGCCCCTACAAGTAGGATCATTAGTAATACCCATAATAGTAAGGTGCCGCTTTAAAGTACAATGACCAGTAAGAAGACCAATAGCCTTCCTAACACTATTCCGATTTAGACTTAAGGGTTCTTTTGCCCTGATACTAGGGCAACCTCTATTAAGTTCTTTTGCCTGACGCTGTCCATGCATATTACGCCAGTTGTGGTACTGTTTTTTCCTAAGGATATCAAAAACAGCAGTCCAAATAAGATTCTTTGAAACTCCAATAGCGGGCTCGGGGCCAACAAAAGGTGTATCAGAACCTTTTCTAGCATGATGATCAGCCATTTCATTACCTTCCACACCTGAGTGCAGAGAGTGATCTTATTCATCTCTGCAAAAGTGCAGAGCATGTTATAGCATTCCCAGATAATGTGGGATGTCATGATAGCTTTATTTAATGCCTTTAAGGCAGCTTGACTATCAGAGCAGATGTGAACATATTTTCCCCTGTAGCCCCGGTTCAAGCAGATAATGCAACACATCAAGATGGCGAAAATCTCAGCCTGAAAGACAGAGGTAAATCTACCCAGGGGACATGAGTAAAAGGGTGTACATAACATAGGAAAAAATCCGCATGGAACAAAAAAAAAAGGTTTGGAATATCTTCTCTTGTACACTGCGATGCAAAAGTTTAGACAAAATGCAAATATGTGAATAAAAAGAAAACTATTCAACGAAATGCTTTCAAATTTCTACTGCAGATACACAATATGGTCCTAAATACGTGTCTGGAGTTTTTTAAACTATAACTGGAATCAAATTTTGGATATTACAAAAGACATTTTTTTACATTGTTGCAAAAATTTAGACAATAGTCAGATTTTATGCAAATATCCCTTGAAATGTGATTGGTGGAGGAAATGCGGGACTGTATTATTCATTTATAAAGTGCAGAGATTGCTGAATAAATAATCAAAATCTCAAAAGCTCTTTAGTTCTTGTGTAAAGAAGATGAGAAAGTTTGGAAGCCGAAATTTGAAAATGAACCTACTTTATTAATTTTTTGTCTTTTAAATCGACTCTAGTATGGTAGTACATTGTTTTTTACTTTGTGGAGAGCAAATTCAGACATGCGGATCGATTAAAAAGTCTAAGAAAAATTATATTTCTTAAGGATGAAGGAATTGAAAAAACGGCTCAGACTGACGATTCGCCCCTTAATCCTACAAAAACTTCAACTTGGGTCTAAAACAGCACGTGACAGCATAAGCAGATGAACAACTGAATCGGAATGCATAAAAATAACAAAGAATTGTGCCTGAACCTTTTCGGACAGAGTGTCCCAAATAAGCCAGATTTTAATGTGAAAAGCAGCATATGTATCATCGCGACTAAAGAATGAATGGTACTTTCTTTGATAAAAATTATTAAAATTGGGATGGCCTAGATGGATTATAATTCTTTTCGCGGGACTTGAGAAATATCCAATGATCATATGCTGTGCTGCTTTTACCAATAAAATCTGGCTTATTTGAGGCACTCTGTCTGCAAAGGCTAAAGCACAACTCTTTGTTTTTTTTATGCATTCCGATTCAGTTGTTCATCTACTTATACTGTCACGTGCTGTTTTTGACCCAAGTTGAAGTTTTGTAGGATTAAGGGGCGAATCGTCAGTCTGAGCCGTTTTTTCAATTCCTTCATCCTTAAGAAATATAATTTTTCTTGGACTTTTTAATCGATCCGCATGTCTGAATTTGCTCTCCACAAAGTAAAAAACAACGTACTACCATACTAGAGCCGATTTAAAAGACAAAAATTAATAAAGTAGGTTCATTTTCAAATTTCGGCTTCCAAACTTTCTCATCTTCTTTACACGAGAAATACAGAGCTTTTGACATTTTGATTATTTATTCAGCAATCTCTGCACTTTATAAATGAATAATAAAGTCCCGCATTTCCTTCACCAATCATATTTCAAGGGATATTTGCATAAATCTGACTATTGTCTAAACTTTTGCAACAATGTAAAAAAATGTCTTTTGTAATATCCAAAGTTTGATTCCAGTTATAGTTTTAAGAACTCCAGACACGTATTTGGTACCATATTGTGTACCTGCAGTAGAAATTTGAAAGCATTTCGTTGAATAGTTTACTTTTTATTTACATATTTGCCATTTGTCTAAACTTTTGCATCGCAGTGTATTATTATGTTTAATATGTAACGATTGTTTTGAGTTGCATAATATTTAGTTTACATTTTCTGCCTCGTTTCGTACTGATTTTAAAAGACTATTTCTTAGCTTACTTGCTGTGTCATAATGCTCGCATTTTTTCTTTCAGTTGCCCAAAACAATGAAAAAGAATAATGATTTTAACATTAACACACTTCCGCTTTTAATGTTTACCAATAAAAATATTGTTACAAATCTTGTAAATAGTTGTTGTTTTTCTTGCCTTGCACCATTTCACTAGTTTTGGTTTTATCTGGCGACATGTTGCAAAAGTATCTGAAGATATCACTTTTACCATTGGCATACCGCCCCGTAACATTTTGTAGTTTTTACACTTGCCCTACATTTAATAAGCATGAAGACATTTTCGCGCTGAGCTGCAAGGTTGTAATTTTTTTCTTTTTATCACTAGAATTTTCTTGAATGGATTATTTAAGTTATGAATGAATCGGATTTTGCTAGAATGTTGTAGAAATTTCCTTCCGAGTATAAATAGCTGTCCAACAGCCTTGAACAGTTAGTTTTTCTCTGCTTAGATTTCTGAGAGGCTCGTTTTATTCGCTTGGGCGAATGTTTGTTTTGATTTTGTAATTTCTTAATTACTGTTCACGTTAGATACGTGGTGCTGAATTACTGTTGAGAGTACAGTGTACTGTTTGCTACCTATTTGCTGGATGTTTGGCAATTGTTTCCTGCTCATATTGTAAATAGTGTAAATACTTGTAAATAAATTTATAGTTACTTCCTCAAGATTGGAATGATTATTTAAGAAAGTTCAAGGTGCTACAGACTCGTTACAATTTTGGCGCCCAACGTGGGGCATCTTCAAGGACTTTCTTGGAATTATCTGTAAACTTGGACTTTTCTTCCTGAGGACTTTTTGATTTCGGAATTTTATGGTGATTACTCGAGCAATGGAGGAACAACTGAAACAACTCCTTGATGCGATAAACGCTGTTAAAAGTGACATGACTGCGAGTCAAGAACAATTAAAAAATGATTTAACCGCTAGCATAACTTCAAGTCAAGAAGAAATCAAGAGTGATATGACAACTATGGCTACTAATCAGGAACAGTTCAAGAGTGAAGCTTTTTGCTTCACTTAATTTCTTTTGGGACTTCCCCCTCCCCTTTCCCGCTACAGAACACCAAGTCTGCAGGTCCAACGAGAGGTTAGCAAAAATTGTTAGGTTAGCAAAAAAGTTAGCAAAAATTATTAAACGCAAAAGTTAAAGAAGATTAAATTTCCTACAACTTTCATAGCTATAACTTTTTTGTATCATGTTTAGCAATCGCGTTACAATTTCTTGAAAGTTGGCATTTTTTCTGAACTCTATACTGCGCACGTTAAGACACAGACACGCGCATGCACAGATTTCGTTTCTAGAGCTGGCTGCACCTGACTACGATGCGTGTTTTTTGCGAAATAACAAGCATTACGTTTGAATAAAGGAGAAATAAAGATTGTAAAGAAGAGGAGGGAGTAGAAAATCTTCAAAGATGCAGTGCATAACGTCAAAATGAAGAACATCAGCGTTTTTTAAGGGACTTAATAGAAATGACAATTTACACTGCATGTCACAAACGCTACCGTAAATCAGGGTTACTTGGACCCTAGGGGGTTACTCGAGCCCACTACAATAAAATGATAAAATCTAGGCTTGGTACCTACTAGTTGAAGACTTACACGTAGTTCCTCGTTTCTCCACTAGGTAGAAGCCCTCTGCAGTCTCTAACGCTAGTACCAAACCCAGATTTTATCATTTTACTGTGGGCTCAAGTAGCCCTCTTGTGGGTCCAAGTAACCCTGATTTACGGTACATCAGCATATGTGCGGAGCTGTGCAGCTGGGGTGATGATGGCCAAATCAAGGCCGCCACGAGCCCATGAAGGCCCTTTTCGGTCTGGTCTCCGCCCCCCCCCCTCCCCGCCTCCCCTCTCTCTCCAAGAAAATTTATAATGCTCCGATTCCATCATGACGGACGGTGCCCTAGTTTCCGACTAGGATGACAAGTCTTCTCGTCAGCACTAGGTCAAATCACTGTGGCTTCATCCCTTCGATCATGCACCGAAGGTTTCTGTTTCGAAGATCGGTGCTTCTTGTGCCGATTGAGGATACCGAGAGATTTCTTTAAAAAGTAGGAACGGCTTCTGAGAATGAAAGAAACTCAATCCATCATGTCATGAAATTGGGTGTGAAAGAAAATAGCAAAAGCAGCTGAAAATCTTGCAGATGAGTGAAAGAGAAAGATACTTAATCGCATTCGAAGTGTAAAAGACTTAGTTGCTGTTGATGCCTCATATCATATCTTTTGCCAGTTAAGCTTCTACAGATATGTTTTTATTTTAAAAGATTGTTCTTTGCCTATATATTATTATTATTATTGTATCGCCATTTATGCATCTTTGTCTTAATTATTGCTTATTAACACCCTAATATTTGTTCATTAACATTTATATGCAACTATTGTATTTTCGTGGGTAACAATCAGCGTAGAATGTATGATTTCTGAGCTGCACCAAAGAAAATAAAAAATGTGTGTGCTTTATATTCCTGTTACACAATACTATTTATCGTCGGTTGTTGGAGTCTGAAGAGGACTACTTCTGTCAAACCATAATTCTTAGTTCATGTGAGATGGGGGTGAGTTAATTATTATTACTGTAACGTCATTTATACATGATTGTATTGATTCTTTGCTCATTAGCCCCCTTCATTCATTTCTATTTATATGCAAATATTGTGTTTTTTTTAATATTTTTTTGTGATAATCAGAGCGAATGTATGAATTATGTACTACAAATGAATGCTTGTAACATATAAGAGCGGCTTTAGGTTCTGGTTCAGGAGGCGATCATTTTCAGAAAAGAAAGGGTGGTCAAAGTGCACTTCTTACGCATAAACGGTATTTGGCGATTTTTTCGAAATATAAGTACCAAAAATGCAATTGTAGGTCATATTTAGTCATTTAAAGGAGGGAGGGTCATGACCCCCCCCCCCGCTCCTCCTTCTGAATCCGCACATGGAAACAAATATCCCAGTTGCACAATGTTATCTTCTGTTATTGGTGTCTGATGAGACCTACTTTTGTGAAACCAGCGTTGGTCAGGACCACCAAGCGCAAAGTTATGCCCCTTGTCAGTTTGGTCACCCCCCTTTCAATCAATGTTTATTAAATTTATACTACTCCAACTCCGAGACGGGTCCGCTCTAGGATCAGGCCCCGAGTGGGTTTTCCAAATAGGCTGACATGACCTCTTGTCGGAGCTGCGGACTTGGTACTCTGTAGCGCAGAAAGGGCCCCCCCCCTTTCTCGAAAAAAAAATAGGGAAGCAAGGAACTAAAAAATGTTGATACACTTTCTCAAACTAAAACTTCTAGTTAAATTTTAATAACCAATGTGCCTTACTTAAAGAATAAACGCTTTTTTTCTTGGAGGGAGGAAAAACGTCTGTTTTCAAAGAGCTACAGCGAGCTTATTATTTGTGCTACAAAAATGCTGTAATGAACCAAGTTGTAGGAAATTCAATATTCTAAAACTTTTGTGTTAAACATTTTTTGCTAACTTTTACCACTTCTGAGATATTTCGAAAAAAACACAAAAAGTCATACATTTTTGTGGTTTTTCGCCCATCAAAAGTTCTCCCGGAGTCTTTCGTGTTGGATAACTTGGTTTTTTGTTATTGACACCAATATGTACAAGTTAAAAAAAAATAAAATCTTCTAGCCTATTTTTTTGCAAGATAAAATGTATCTATTGACTGGACTACGAGGCTTCATAAAGACATCATATCTACTACAGAAATGAAAATTAGCCGGCATGAAATTGGTCACCAAAATATGACGCTGGCTCCCGGACTATAAAGTGAGTAGGGTTGGTTAGGGTAAGTGGTTCGTTTTGAAAGATTTTTCAACAGTTTTAAAGCAAAACATTTTAAACTTGTTGACTTATTTTATCTTGGACATTATTGATAAACACAAGTTGAGCATTATTTCCCAAAAAAAATTCTTCAAATATTTTTAACTATCGTATTCTTTAAAAAATGACGCGGGGGACTCACTTACCCCCTAGGAAGGAGTAAGTGCCCCCTCCCCATTTATTTATATTTAAAGTGAGCATATCTAAAAAAGGGGTTTGCGGGTTCTATCTGATAAAGTATGTAACATTTTAGTTGGAAATTTTTTTTTATAAATGTATCCTTTAACGAGATATCTACTTACTTTTAAATGAGTATGATAGAAAATTATAAAGCGGAATACAAAACAATTATGACTGTGAAATTCATTAACAGATGTTAGGCATATTTTTTGCTTTAACATATAAATTAGTGTTGAATAAACATAATAGAGTCGATTAAGATCAATTTTAGTAAAATAAAAAAATATATATAGGTTGAAAAAAAAATGGAAATACGTAATGGCAGCCGTACATTTAAAGTTTGCTGAGGGAGAAGCATTATCATTTTATCCTCAGTTATAATTCTAACGTCACTTACATGAAACCAATAAAAAGTGTAGCTGTTTCTATTATTTTTATCAAATTTATCAGTATTTTTTTCATTTGTATCGTATTCTAAAATTAAAACTTCATAATACTTAATGCTCTCTTTGATTCAAGTTTTCCAAATACATAGTAACCAGCTTTTACCATGTTTGTTGCTGAACCATCTATTCCTTCTAGGTCTGCATCATTATCTTTCATTGTATCTTAGAAATTGCTTCATCAGAACTGTTTTTCATTTTGAAATCATCATTATTATGAGGGAACCCACTTAGCTCATAGTAAGAGGACCCACTTACCCTAAAAGGAAAAAACTACGCGGGTAAGTGGGACCCCTACCTTTAAACACTTACCAATAATACTTTGCATAAAAATTCCTATTGCAATGTGTACTTCATTTTAAACTCTACAGGAAAACTTAATGAACATAGAAAAAATGGTAAAACTAACGTTGAAACATTTCTTTGAAAAATGTTGCGTGAAAAACTCGCAAAAAAATTTTTTTGGGGAAATTTTTTTTGACATAAGTTATATGAGAGCTAATATTTAGAAAAGTGCCAATTTGAGTCCCAAGTGAATTTTCACTAGTATTTCAATAACTAGTTAAAAAAATAATTTTCCCCAGAAAGAAGACAAGCTTCTGCTTTCATTTCATCTAATAACATTAGAAAAAAAAAATTTTTTTCTTCAGAAAATATTGTTTTTATACTTCAAAAATCAGATCGGTAACGTGTCCCCAGTAGCAAAGCTTAGCATGCAGAAAGGTCATGCGCACTTTCTAACTTCCCAAAAAAAACGCACTTGCAGAAAAAAGATTCTATTTTTACCCCTTTGTTAATATTTTACTTCATTTTTGTTTTAATCGATTTCTGATTTTCTAGCCGATGCGAAATAAGCGTGTCCCAAGTTCCGCCGTCAGAGTGGTAACAATAACTTCCGATCTATGTTTAGGCTCCCAAAATCATTTCCTGCACCTATACCACGCGATACTGAGTACCTGGTGGGATGTTTTATCGAATCGTAGCTAAAAATTTGCATTTCTGCATCTAAAATTGTAGGTAAGATTTTTTAAAGAGATTTTATAAAATGTGTGTCATTTGAGTCATCAGATCGGTAACACGCTCTAAAATGCGCAGTTTTTATTATTTTAAAAATTATTTTATATATAAGTATAGTCCTTTATTACAAGTGAAAAAACCACGTGTTTGCTTTTGGTTTAGTGCGATCGACTTGGAAATAAAAAAAAAACTTTGTCAGTTTGTCAGATCGGTAACATTGAAAAACAGCGAATATGTTACAGAACTAACTCACACGTTTCAGAATTATAAAAAGCAAAAATCATAGGTTTTAGCCATATATATTGAATATTTTTGTTCTTAAAAAATGAAAAGCAATGAGTTTTAGTACAATTGCTTCATTTGTGGTTTCTATGACCTAACAATAGAAGTTAGTAAAATAAGAAAAATTGACACTGCAGAAATTAAGTTAATTAATTAATATTATTTTATATATTTATTTATTTATTTTTTTTTTTGGTGCTTCAATTTCTCATAACTTCGCTAAATAACTAGATAATAACTAGCATGCTAAATTTGAATTTCTGATCAAGAAATTAAATTTCCTGCAACTAATTAAAGAAAAGCAAGCAGCAGAGTTGTGTGTTGAAAAAGTTGAAGTTGTGTGTTGTTTCAAAACAAAACAAATGTTTTATTAGCTTGGATTTGGTAATCTCATAATTTATTTTATCTAAAAACCTTATCGCTCATTTTTATTTCCAAGAAATGCTTTTTTATAATGAAATTTGATTTTTAGCCTAATATATATATTTTAATATATTTATCTTAATTCTATGTTAAAAATGCAAGGAAATGATATCATATTTAGAGATGTTAACGAAGACTGAAAGCATAAACTCAAATATGTAGCTCATATTAACATCAGATCTGTAACATTCATCAGATCTGTAACGGCTTAAAAGTGAGTAATCTAAGGAGGGGGTAAATAACTTCCTTGACCTCCCCCCTTTTATTTTTTTGCATTTAGACCCCATTTAGACTTAAAATCCAATATTAGTTTTTTTCTGCAAAAAAATTTTTTTTTCAGAAAACTCCAACTTCAAATTGGCACGTTTCTAAATATTGGCTCATGATCTAAAAAAAATTCCATGAAACCCAAATATATGCAAGGCTGTGCATATATGCAATCACTGTGATAAAATATAGCATGATGAGTTTTAAAAAAGTATAAAAATCCATATGCGAATTTCAGTTTTAAGGGGGTGGCTCATTTACCCGAACCAACTCTATATGATTTCTTGATGAAAAACCTAGAAAATTGCAGCTATATAAGTTAGTTTAATTCTAAAGCAAACAATAAAATTTTTAAAAGGAAAAGTTTGGGAAAAGAAAAAATACAGATGGTATATTAAAAGCTATTCGTACAAAGCTGCACACCTCCTAGTTCTTTTCTCATTTTTTTATTTCGATAGAATCAGTTTTTAGAATTAAAAATATATATTAGGGTGGGCCGAAAAAACACTTTTTTTTATTTCGAATTTGTAATAGCGCGGAAAAGTTGCGAATTATGAAGACAAAAAGAAAGAAAAAAACATTATCGAAATCGGTTGATATCTTCCGATCGCGCATAAGGCCTAAAATTTGACAAAAAATGAAAAAACTTGATTTTCGCAATTTTTTTTTAAATTTTTGACTTGGATGTTTTCGAAATGTAATAATGCGGAAAAGTAGCTAATTGTGAAGACAAAAAGAAGGGAAAAAATTATCGAAATCCATTGATATCTTCCGATCGCGCATAAGGCCTAAAATTTGACAAAATATGAAAAAAACTTCATTTTTGCGATTTTTTTTGAAAAAATTTTGAATGAAATGTTTTCATAATTTTTTCGCGCGGAAAAGTTTATAATTATGAAGACAAAAAGAGGGATAAAAAGGAGGAAAAAAATTATCGAAATCGATTAATATCTTCCGGTCGTGCCTAGGGCCTAAACTTTGACAAAATATGAAAAAACATCATTTTTGCGATTTTTTATTTAATTTTTTGAATTAGATGTTTTCGTAATGCAATAGTTTGTAACGTTTACTAATATAGCCTTAAAACATTGTGCTTTGATTTTGTTTTGGTCAGTTAATATCTTCCGGTTGCGCATTAACCCCAAAATTACCCAAAATAATAATTTAAAAAAAGTTACATTTTTACGCGTTTTTGGTTTTTGATGAATATTTTTTTGTGAAACAACCGTAGTATTTTTTGAGACAGACTGACAATAAGATAGAAAAACAAACTACCGTAGGTTCAGTCGATATTATTCAGTTATGAAAAGCCTTAGAAACTCTCATGCGTAGACGTCGGGCAGCAATCCAGGTAACATCGCTCGCCTGGCAACGGCTCTCTTCCACTCCATCGCCGCCTTCCTAGGACCATGTCAGCTGTCTGCCTATATTGTTTTTTCAGTCTGCGTTTCTATGTAGTAATCGCAGTGTACTATTATTTAGTTCAATCTAGCTGTTTTGATTTTGAAAATCTTGTAGTCTTCTGTAATGATGTAGTTTCCTGCTGTGTGTGGACTCTGTGATTTAACAAAAAGTTATGTAATAACAAGACAAATACTCTAACAACAAGACAAATATTTGGCTGCCCCACTTTTGGCACTCCAAAGAACTGCCATCAAACTAACTGCCTACTGGCGAAGACACCATTATTAATTTCTAGTGCCAAATTTAACCTTCCTTGAGTACGGCACCTAATGATGTCCTTGCCAGTGGACGGCTTGTTTGATGGCAGTTCTTTTGGAGTACCAAAAGTGGGGCAGCCAAATATTTGTCTTGTTATTAGAGTATTTGTCTTGTTATTTGGCTCGGCAATTGTATAACTTTTTCGTTAAATCACCGAGTTCACACAGAGCAGAAAACTACATCATTACAGAAGACTACAAGAATTTCAAAATGAAAACAGCTAGATTGAACTAAATAATAGTACTCTGCGATTACTACATAGAAACGCAGACTGAAAAACCAATATAGGCAGACAACTGACGTGGTCCTAGGAAAGCGGAGATTGAGTGGAAGAGAGTCGTTGCCGGGCGAGCGACGTTGCCTGGATTGCTGCCCGACGTCTACGCATGAGAATTTCTAAGGCTTTTCGTAATTGAATAATATCGACTGAACCTGTGGTAGTTTGTTTTTCTATCTTATTGTCAGTCTGTCTCAAAAAATACTACCGTTGTTTCACAAAAAGTTATTCATCAAAAACCAAAAACGCGTAAAAATGTAACTTTTTTTAAATTATTATTTTGGGTAATTTTGGGGTTAATGTGCAATCGGAAGATATTAACTGACCAAAACAAAATCAAAGCACAATGTTTTAAGGCTATATTAGTAAACGTTACAAACTATTGCATTACGAAAACATCTAATTCAAAAAATTGAATAAAAAATCGCAAAAATGATGCTTTTTCATATTTTGTCAAAGTTTAGGCCCTAGGCACGACCGGAAGATATTAATCGATTTCGATGATTTTTTTTCCTCCTTTTTATCCCTCTTTTTGTCCTCATAATTATACTCTTTTCCGCGCGAAAAAAATATGAAAACATTTCATTCAAAATTTTTTCAAAAAAAATCGCAAAAATGAAGTTTTTTTCATATTTTGTCAAATTTTAGGCTTTATGCGCGATCGGAAGATATCAATGGATTTCGATAATTTTTTTTTCCTTTTTTTGTCTTCACAATTAGCTACTTTTCCGCATTATTACATTTCGAAAACATCCAATTCAAAAATTAAAAAAAAAATCGCGAAAATCAAGTTTTTTCATTTTTTGTCAAATTTTAGGCCTTATGCGCTATCGGAAGATATCAACCGATTTCAATAATTTTTTTTCCTTCTTTTTGTCCTCATAATTCGCAACTTTTCCGCGCTATTACAAATTTGAAATAAAAAAAAGTGTTTTTTCGGCTCACCCTAATATATATATATATATATATATTATTTAAAAATTTTATACGTTATTTCTCTAGTCTGTTTTTTTCGTGAAAACTCAATTAGTTCTTTATCGAATTCCATGATTTATAACCCTCACTAAAAGCTTATCGTGTCGGCTATTGGCGACAATTATACCCAATGTCAAAAACTTTTTGGTGTCAAAAACCCTCACTTTTTCTGTTTTTCAATGCATATTAATTCAATGATAAGCTTCCGAAAACTATGATGCAATGGCGGGGTTGAATAGATCGTTGCGCCAGAAACACGTAAATCGTAGCTTCGATCCTGCTGTGGGTTTTACTGCTTTTGATTTATTTTTTCCGCCGGTTAGTTTGAATCAAATTTCTAAGAATATGTTTTCTTGTAAAGTTTTAAACCACAGTTATATTGTTGCCTAAAAACCGGAAAAGAAAATATGTAGTTTAGCCTGATAAATATAGCTTAAAGATGCTGTTTTTTTTTATTTTTAATACTTCAAAAAACTGCGAAAGTAGGGCATGAAATCATGTTCTTTTAAACTGGCGAAAAACAATAGTTCACTTTGTGTCTGTGTTGTGGAAAAATACCGTTAAATAAAATGAATTTTTTGAATTACTGCTGTCAAGCGCTAATGCTTCACGCGGGTCAGCTAGTATTTCATATTATAAGAAACGTAGCTATAATAAAACACAACGCACAACATAAAATTCAAATTCTTTTTAATCTGTAAAATATATTCACAGCATATATGAATGATGATTGATTTTATATAATACAACGTTTACTGATTGTAACAAAACCTTGCATCTTATTTCCTAGGTCTGTTCAACAAAGAGTGCTCACAAATGGTAAAAAATATTTATGAAACATAATTCCTCAAATGTTGAAGGCAGTTTTCTCTCAAATTGGTCCCTATTTTATGAAACAAACGTATAAAATTTTTTTATCTGTTTACAAAGACATGTTGGAAGCCCTTTTTTACACAACTGTCAAAATCCTCTTCGAAGCTTCGGCCATTATTTCTGAAGGAGTGCACCTAACGACTGCCGTAGAATGACTGCCAGGGTCTTTTCGTAAGCCGGTAGTCGGAGTCAGTGTCCAAATTTATTCAAGACACCAAAACATTAAATACAATAAAAATAGTACAAGACAAATAACAGGGTACAATACAAAAAACAGCAAGACAAAGGACTTACAAAATACAGAGACATGAAAAGACAATACGAAACAAACAGAATTTAAAAAATAATAATAATAAAGGCAAATTCACTAAGTGAATGAAAAAGTGTGCGCAAACATATTATGGGCTAAGATCACGTGTTGGACGGAAGATTGTGTAATGGGGATAGGGGAGAAAAATTTAAGGATTTTTGCCTCCGGCTCGATCATTGGCTATTCCTAACTGAGGAGCCCATAATAAGGGCGAAACTGCAGTCTTAGGATGCTATGATCGAGCTGTGGGTGCATTTGCTACAGTTCTGCCTCAGCCTTGGCTTACGGACGGTAACTCATTGCACATTACCCAGCTTTAGCCTTCAAATTTCGAGTTGATCCGCACCATAGTTTGCGGACGCTCGCTGGTAAGATAAATTCACTTTATCTACCAGTTTGTTGGCTATCTTAGCTACAATAAGAGGATTTTTGCCTCCGGCTCGATCATTGGCTATTCCTAACTGAGGAGCCCATAATAAGGGCGAAACTGCAGTCTTAAGATGCTATGATCGAGCTGTGGGTGCATTTGCTACATTTCTGCCTCAGCCCTGGCTTACGGGCGGTAACTCATTGCACATTAATCAGATATTTCTGAAAGAGCGAAACATCTTCCCAGAGGTGTTTTTTCGACATTGGAGACATAAAGTAATTAAGAGCTAAATCAAAGCACACTAGCAGTTTGCTTGCAGCTTTTCTTTGAATTGATTTTAATCAGAACCAAATGAAATGGTCATTCTTGCGATAGCTATTTCAACGTAAATCGATGATCTTATGGCAGGGCGGGAAGTGTCGCAGGGTACATCTGCAACATTAGGGCGGGAAGTGTCGCAGGGTACATCTGCAACATTAGCGATGTTGACATTTTCTTCAGTTAGAAAAGTTACTGTAGAGTAGGGCTGCGACATCGATGTCGATGTTTGAAACATCGATGTTTTTGTATGAACATCGATGTTTTACCATCGATGTTTGAGGATCGATGCTTTTCCAACATCGATGTTTTGTTTTCGATGTTGTTTTCGATGTCGATGTTTTATATTCTAGCAAAGAAAGCCAAAGAAAAGTACGATAGACATACTCATTAAAAAGTATTTTTTTTTTCTTTCGATGTCCTTTTTCCATGTCAGCAAAAAACAACAAAAATTGCGATAAAAAAGATTCATCTTTCTTTAACCACAAGCTGCAATATCTACCAAATTATTATTATTTTTTTTTTAATAACTAACGATGATTTACTGTCAATGATTTTTAAACATTGTTGTTTTGAATTTGGTATTTTTTTCGATGATGTTCATAAAAATATGCGGCGATAAAAAAAAATGTTACACAGTTTATCAACAGTTGCAGTATATATCTCACTGAAAAAAGTTTCCGTAATTGACATGACTATCTTACGGTTGATGTTTTTCCAAGAGACAAAAGACATATCTAATTGAATGATACACTGTTAAAACAAGGTACTTAAAAACGAGGCAAAACGTCTTATTTTCAAGAACATCACTGACCCAAAATGGCTCCAGAACCAATTGTCTTGGAATTAGAAACCATGGTGTCTTGTTTTTGAAACACACAGCGTTCTCAAAAGTAATACCTATGTTCTTGTTTTTGAGACGGCAATATGTTTGAATATAACACGAAATGTACTCATATACGAAACAATCCTATTAATTTTTGAGACGGCTGCACTCTTGGAAATGATACAGTTGTGTGTTTATTTCCGAGTCATCACGGAATTTAAAAAATAAGCATGTAGCGTCCTGTTTATGAGTCGGTCCTCTTTTCAAAAACGAGACATTTTTGTTTATTTTGCTATTTGGATAATGATTTTACTATTTTTCAGATGCAGATTAAAATTACTACAGTGGCAGCGCCGCCGCTTATAAGAATCACGTTAGCTCTGAGCAGTTTTGGTACAGTAAAGCTGGACTTCTATTTCTGACAATTTGATTCATTAAAGCGGCTGATTCAGTTTTCCAGAGCTCACTGTATTATTTTTTCTGATGAATTTTAGGAACTTAATTTGTTTCTCAAAATCAGTTTAATGCATGTTTTGACTTTTTTTTTTCTCTTTCATTTTGTGTGTCCAGAATCACATGTCTGATTATTAAAAGAGATACTGTCGGCCCCGCTTAAACGAATACTGTCGGTTCCAAGACATATTATTCGGTTAAGCGGGGCATTCGATTAAGCGGGGACCTTTAACATTGAGTCTATGGCATGGGAAATATTCGGTTCCGAGATATTTTATTCGTATAAGCGGTGTATTCGTTTTTTCGTTAAATTAAATTTCGTCCCCAATTAAGCGGGGACGACAGTACATGCATGAAAACTTTTAAAAAAAGGTTCCTTAATTCATCAGAACAGTAATACAGTGGGCGCCGGTTAATTGAATCAGCTGCTTCAATGAATCAAATCGAATGAGGTCCAGCTTTATTGTATCAAAACTGTCAAAAAACAGACTTGATTTCAAAAAGTGACAGCCACTGTAGTAATTTTAAACTGCATTTAAAAAATAGTAAAATTATCATTCAAATTGAATCGTTTATTTCAGAAACCCGTCAAATGCACTTTTTAGTGTTTTAAACAACTAAACTAATTAAAAAAAACTTTTCAGTTTCAAAATTACAAAAGGTTTAGTCGTTAAAAAAATTGAAAGTGTTTCATACTGTGTTGCGAAAACAAATACCGTTGCACAAATTACATATTTTTTTGCAAAAAAATGTTAAAAATTTTGCACTCAATACATTTTGGCAATAAAATAAAAAATTTTAATGAAAAGCTGTTTACATAACTTATGAAAACGAAACAAGACAAACACTGAATTTACTGAAGAAAGCTGTCAAGAGACTTCATTTGAGGGGTTTCTGCAATAGAGAGATTTCAAGACAAAATACAACCCATTGAAAGGCTTTATATTTGACATGTTTTTGCATCAGTGTGCCTAAAGTTGGCCATTCATACCCTGTAATAATATAATTTTTGAAAAAAATTGTCAGTTGACATATTTCTGCAACAAACCATTAAATTAATGCTTGCTACTTACAGCGAATCTAAATCTCTTACAAATATATAGGGATATATATTTTTTTACAGAATTTTTATTAGTCTTGTTTAACTCTTCGGAACTGGCAAGTCATGCCACAGCCACAGTACGGTGTCCCAAAGAAACGCAACTTTTAAAAGTTTCAAGTCTCTCCTTCTATGAAGTATCCTTTGGTAAACATAAAACCAGTTAAAATTTAAAACTTTATGAAAACATTTAGAGGTCCCCCAAGAGTAATAAAGTTTGGAAACATGTCCGAAGTTAGGCAAAATTTCATAAAATAAGGGTTTAAGTCAACTAGCACCACCTACATTGTTTAAAACTATTCCAAAACATTGAATGAAACCTTTTATACATACAAAAATACTGTAATTGCAATAAAAAATACTTACGAATTGAATAAATACCTTTGTGCTGAAAATTATATGAAGTTTATCCAACGTTTTTTGCTCAAATGTTATGTCCTCAGCATCCACATAACATTTGTGCAAAAAACGTTGGATAAACTCCATTAAAAAATCCTTAGTCTGTCAAAAATTTCTGAAAATGAATAAATATGTTACTTTAAAACACAAATGACTAATCGTGACAACTAAAACGTTTTAAAACTTTTTTATTTTGCACTCTAGCATGTTTGAGAAATAAATAAAGTTAAGCAATAGATTTCATAGTAATAAAAGCAGTAAAATTAAAACCTAACAAATAATACAGAAGAAATGTCTGTGCGAACTTTTTTCTGTGCTTTTCTACTTATTGCAGTCGAACGGAGCTATGATGAGGCTTCAGGAAACAGCAAGTTGGGGATTGTGGTTCCCTCACTGACGTAACCGACTCTAGTCACTCTGGACAGTCTTTCCTTGACTAATTTCAGGATCAGGACATCGGAGGGGGCTCCAGGATTTGTATTTTCCGAGTCGCTAAGGCAATGCTCCTCGGTTCCTGCAAGTAATGCCCTGCAAAGGAAATACAATGAAAAGAACCAAGTTTTGATTTAATGCATATTCAAAGAAGGATAGGATTCACACTAAACTGTTAAAATAAACACCCTATTTTCTCTCCACCTCTTCATACAATATCACAACCAGGGTCTCTTTCCCAGGTTCTTGAGAACTTTGAGATTTTCTTACTTTATATGCTCCCAGAATTTTTACAACATGAACATATAAAAATCTAAACTATATAATAATTTCGGACTGTAGCAAAAAGCAAAACTAATTTTGAAAAATAAGTTAAGGCAGGGGAGTATCCCCCCTTAGTGACTACAGCAAGATGCCATAGAGTGGCACGGTTTCAATATATTCATATGAAGATTAGACCAGGGGAAAAATTCCTGAACTGGAAAAGTTTAGGAACCCCTCGACTAATTGTACAAAAGCTGATAAACATGCAATTAACAAATTATTTAATCAAATCAAAACAATAAAAAAGAAAACCAACTTTCCTACTGCACATGCACATTGGGTTTTGACCTGCCAAAGAGAAGGCTCAACATTTAAAATTATTTTTAAAGTTTCATTGAAAAATACATAAATTACTGATCACCTATGGAAAGTTCTTCATAAAAGTAACAATTAACTTATTTCTAACATGATTTCTTGCGCTAAAAGTGTTATAAATACCACCGGCATTTGATATCCCTTTATGTGTACAGCATTAAAAAATATTTTACTGTATAAATAAAATTTATTAAAAGTAGTTAGCAGAAAAATTTTACCTTAATTGGTTTCACGTATTGAGTTAATACAGCCATTTTAGGAGTCGATTATAATTGCATACCATAAATTCATATTTCAATTAGAAATTTTTTGTCCTCATTCAGACTTAAAAACATACAACTATGAACTATTCAGTACTAAACAAGTATAAGGATAAGGTCAGGCTGAGTCAGTGCACACAAAAGCATGTTAGTGCATTAATTTCTTTAAGGGGGCAGTTTTCCCCTTGCCCCTCTAAATAAAAAGTATTGAAACAAGGCATGCATACCCAGGAACCCATGGGGTTGCAAAGGGGGTTCTTACTTTATATACTCCCAGAATTTTTACCAGATGAACATATAAAAATCTAAACTATATAATAATTTGGGACTGTAGCAAAAAGCAAATTAATTTTGAAAAACAAGTTAAGGCAGGGGAGTTTACCCCCTAAAGTGACTACAGCAAGATGCCATGGAGTGGCCACAGTTTCAATATCTATATATATAAAAATGAATGTTGGTGTGTGTGTGTGTGTGTGTTCCCTAAGATGTCAGAAACTACCAGGGAGATTTGGCAGAAATTTTCACTGTTTGTTCTTTTTGGTACTGGGAAGGTTTAGAGACCAGTTTCAACAAAATCCGATGGGTAGTTATTTTTTTATTTCAATTTTAGACCTGATTCTGTCTTTGTAATTTCAATTTAAAACTCCATTTTCGAAGGCTTTCATCAATCCAATCGAGTATTTAGTGTATTAACTCAACTCTCTGGCAGATAGTTGGAATTGCTTGCTACCGTAAATTTGGCGATCTTTTAAATCGCGCCAAGAGCCCTCAATAATGGAAGCTTTCCCAATAACTATCTCAAGTATCTATATATATAAAGACTAGCCGGGTACCCGGCCCTGCCCGGGTTTCTGTGGGTGTAGGGTGGTTTAGTGAAACTCATTCATAAATTTCCCTAGCACTAAATTGCATATCTATAAACATAATGGCTACTTCTGTAAACAATGGCTATTATGGATAATGCAAGCTAAAAAAAATAATGCAAGCTATAAAAAATAGCAAGCTACAAATCTGTACCTCAGAACCAGACTAACGTAAGTCCACTTTCGTCATTTTTCGGTAGAGGGGAAAAACGATTGTCGAATACATCGTTTTTCCCCTATACTGAAAAATGACGAAAGTGGACTTACGTTAGTCTGGTTCTGAGGTACAGAAATAATGTTTGAGTAAATAGGAAATGTTATAAGCTTGGTATATTAAAATAAATACATATTTACAGTATCAATCGCACTGAAATTAACCATTTCCAAATATTGCTTATAAAATAAGTCCCATTATTAGTTTCTATCCTCGTGACAACATTGGTGAAGTGAAAACATCTTATGTACCTAATTTAGAAATTTTTTTGACTATAAACACTTTCTATTCTCTAACTATTGCCAAAATCAATTTTTTTTATTTCACCCGTTAGCGATTGTTGGCTCAGATAAATATAAAAATCCTTAGAAGGCAATAAATTCCATACTTACTCCAGAGAAGCCTTGGTTCAAAATTTTCAATATGATTACAATCAATATTGTTGCTGCATGGCACCAAATTTTTGCAACAATGGGTTGAAAATTTAATCATTTAATGGGGAAATGACATAAAATTAACTGTTTTCCATAATAACTTTTTTAAACTAAGCTTTTTAGAAATAAATTATAGCTTATCCTGCTCCCTGTTACTGTAGCTATCTACGGTGAAAAAATGGTTAAAATCGGTCCAGTAGTTTGGAAGATTACCCCGGACATACGTTTTCAAAACTAGTCTTTTATTTATATAGATGACGGTGTTTGTTTATTTGTTTGTTTGTTCGTTTGTAACCGCTTGCCAGAAGCCCCCACAGCACCTACAGACCTGAAACTTGGCTCAAAAATTCGAATGTATCCCAGTAAAATGCACCTCGAAAGCCAAATTTTTAATTTCGAATTAGTTATTTTTAAATTAATTAATTAGTCTCATTTTTGGTGTATCCGCCATAATTGAGGGGGGAAACCTTCCCCCACCCCAAAACATTATATATCGCTGGAAAGGTTTTTTTTTCTGAAAAAGAAAAGTTTTAGCACGTTTCTGTCCGTTAATTAGGACAGGAGATATTAATTAATCAAATTTAGTCAATTTTCAAGTCTTAACTATGTACGCAATGCTGAAACACTAGGTCCATTTTCCTGATCAGCTGCTCTTTTGTCCCTGAAATTACTTTGTGGTTTAAATTTGCGTATAGATTTAAGCCTTGAAAATTTATTCAATTTGATTAATTAATATCTCCGGTTACTTACCTAACTTTCTGTCTCTTATATTTATTTGGCGAATTGATTTAAACTTTAACATGACTTTAAGTGGAATTTAAAAGGTTGTTGAGCGCATTTGAACTAAAGAATATAATAATTTTTCTTCAGAGGGGTTGAAGTGAATTTGAATTTATTCAATTGACTTCCTTAAAAATTCGGTGTTACCGGAAATGTCAGAATGGAACTATTTATTGTTAAAAAAATAGTGATGACTATTCAGTTACTATTTGTATTTGGCGTCGTAAAGTTTGGCCACAATCGAGAAATTTACCAAACCTCCCAGCCAGTGAAACACTACTTTCTCCAAATCAAAGAAAAAGAAAACGCTCTGGAAAGGAATAGAAGTTGTTCGCAGTCTAAAGAGTATTTTATTGCATGTTTAAAACATGTATTTAATGCCGCCATCACTAAATTTTTAACAATAATAGTTCCATTCTGACATTTTCGGTAACACCGCTATTCAGTTACATTTCGTATTTGGCGTCGGAAAGTTTGGCAACCATCGAGAAATTTACCAAACCTCCCAGCCAGTGAAATCTTGTTTATTTGAGGGTCACTGTTAGATTGTAATCACTTCAAAGAGATGGTGCGATAAACATTATCTTTCTTGCCTTTTAATGTTCACATTAAAATCATGGAAGAATGGTTGTGGCTGAGCTACATGACGACAATCGGTTCCCTATGTTAATCAATTTAGATTTGGCGACCAATTTTACATTAAAATTACGGTTGAATCGGTGAATTATATTAAATTTCAAGGGCCATATTGCTGTGTTCGTTGAGAGTTTTCGAATTTCTTGGCACTACAGTTGTGTCAAAAGATCCATTGAAACGTAAAAATGTCGCTAAAAATACACACACGAAAAGAAGAAAAGTCTTAAGAGTGAGTTAAACTTTATTTAGTCAACTTCCTTTACATTTATTGCACGGGCATCGCCGTGCGGGTACTGCTAGTAAAGGATAAAAAAGGTATTTGATTAACAGATTAATCTTTCTTTTAAATTTCCCAATAACTATCTCAAGTATAAAGGATAAAAAAGGTATTTGATTAACAGATTAATCTTTTTTTAAAAACAAATGAGATTCAGTTTCATATTTCGGAACTCCTTTAGATTTGTAGAGGCTTAGATGTCATGCATTATTTTCCAGACGAACACTATTTTGTTCTTTATACCTATTGCTGTTTTCAATCAAAGTATGTTACTATATTTTCTCGCCAAACATCCAATCAATAGTTCGTTTTCATGTCCATACTATTTGCTATGATATACCGCAATGTTGGAAATTATTTTAACGCCTTACGGAATGGTGTACATTTAGCGCCAAATATAATATTCAAATTGATTTCAGATTGCCAAAAAGTAATCAGCTTCATAGAGAATACCTCAACATTTGGCGACAATTTCTCTTTCACAAAAGTGATAATACGTAAGTTTCTTTATTTATGGAAGGGATAGGGGTTCAGAATTATCCAAGGTATCCCAAATTAGCTACCAAATTGGCGACTTTTTAAATAGCGCCAAGAACCTTCAATAATTGAAATTTTCCAAGGCGCGTTGCTACGCAACTATTTTTGTTTTCGAGAGTAGAAAAAATTATTTGTGTATGATAAATACCTGATTAAATATGTTTCCTTCTCAGACAAACATATTATTGCATGACAGTACTCAAATGCTACCATATTTTTTAAGGTGTTTGCTTTTTCATGTTCGTAATATTTGTCATTAACCGCAATAAATTATTAACGACGTACGGAATGGTGGGTATTGAGCACCAAATAGGTCATTAAAATTGTTTTCAGCCTTGCGAATAATATATTCATGCTTGCTCAAATTGTGCCACACGTGCAAAATTTATGGAACTCATTTCTTCGCATTAGATATGTTGTTACTTAATTTTCAAACGGTTGTGCGTATGGACGAGTATTTCCCGATAGCTTATGCCATCAAATTACTAAAGTACAACCATTCCTCCATGCTTTTTTTCTTATTCAAAAGGATGTGTTACTTTTCTGTTTTAAAAAGTTTCTTCAAGTACTGTCAAGTTTAAGTATCATTTGCATCTTTACATTGCAAAATTTCAACAAGTCCGCCATTGTTGTTAAGCTTAGTTTAGCCTTCTAAGTGACTTTATTAACTTTTTAAGAAGTGGACATCTGTGTTTTCCAACTCTACAGAACATAGTTTTATAGTTTTAAAGGAAAATGAACTTTTTATTGATAGACTTCTGAAATTGAATAACTTTATCAGAAGATAACTTTGCTTGATTTAGAATTTTTAAAATCTTTCATGCCTATTTTCAACAACGCTTTATAGATTTTTACATCCAAAACACCATGTGGAGACGAAATATACATCTAGGCAGAACAACGTCTGCCGGGTTCTGCTAGTATTCATATAAAGATTATACCAGAGGAAAAATTCTTGAACTGGAAAAGTTTAGGAACCACTGGAGTAATTGTACAAAAGCTGATAAACATGCAATAAACACATTATTTAATCAAATCAAAATAATAACAAAGAAAACCAACTTTCCTACTGCACATGCACATTGGGTTTTGACGAATTTTTCTTACTTTAAGAGACTACATTTTAAAAATCAGAAGAACTGCACAAATAAAAAATGAAGGGGCGAGAGGGGTGGAAAGCAAGACATATTTTCAAAATGTGCTCCAAATTTTTTGAATGAGAAAAACGTGATAGAAACTAGTGTCAAACCACTTTGACGAATGCTCGTTACTGGGCCTAATTTTAGCATGACTCTGTTAACACTGAGTTGTAACATGTAACCCCCCTTCCTCAATGATGGGTGTGGGTTTGATACTGCTGACCTGTTCCTTTTCGCTGATCTTTCCTAATACGGAAAGTCTTTTGTTTCACAGCCTGTCTGTCATCTCTTTGGGACACAACTACACTAATCAGATTACATCATCAGGATGTTGACGATTTAAATCAAATATTTTCCTTTAAAAAAAAACTCTTTTAGAATAGAAATCGACTTTCTCGCCAGTAATTTATGTGATATTGCATCACATTGTTAGGTTTTTTTTTCAGTTCTCCAATCATTTTGCAACCTATCATTTACGATCGCTTAACGATAATCTCCCGCGTTTTATTTCTACAACTTTTTAAATTCACCCCAGAACGCCTTCCCGTCCTAATCTTTTTGCTGCCCTTAATTTTCCGCTCATTTACATGTATCATTTAAGCATTTTCGGTTAAATTAACGCGTTTTCGAATCGCGATTTTCCTAATTCCCTTTTTTCAAATTTCGGTTTTTCGCATTTTCTCCATCTTTTCGCCATTTTGTATGGAGCTCTTCGAAATTCTTTCCATCCTTCCCGCCTTGGTTTTCAGTTACCGCTGGGTCACTCTTTGAACCACGCTACACGCTATTGGCCGAGGCTCCCCCTCATGCATTCTTCAGGACATTGACTTCTAACTGACGCTAGCCTTGATTGGCTGGCTCAAGGTCGGCCACCGCAGTCTAGTGTTGTGGCGCGGGAATTTCCAGACAGACGCTCCCGCAAATCGGTTGGAAAAGAGGCAGATCGGCGCTGTGATTTTGCTGCAACGAGAAGCTCTCGTAGAGCTTAAAATTCTCCCGGCCGTTTCTCGCTTACTTCCCGTCTTTTGCGGCATTGCCATGGTGGCAGAGGAGAGCAGCGAGGGAGGAGGCGAAAGCCCCGACGTAAAATTACAAATTTTAATATTTTAATAATACCGCAAAAGAATATATGTAATAAAGAAAAAAAAAACGTCAGATCCATCTTTCACTTCGATGCATTAATCAATCAAATGGATCTGTAAAGATCTGCGCCTCTCTCTATTCCGTTTCCGCTGCTCGGCGTCGATGAGTGCTCTTCTCATCTGCCTGGTTTATTTTGATCATGCCGAACCTGGAGGATCTTGATGCCTGACGCGTGCGTAGTGATTCAACGTCGAGTCCACGTAAGAATTCCGATGACTAATATTTTTCACTTCGTCGCTTCCCGCCTCTGGTTTTAACGTGCGGATTTTGCCGCTGGCCCCTTTTTTCCGACATCGTCTCCATGCAGAATAACTCTGTTGTGGATCGGGAGATTCGGCGAATTGGACGACTATGCCCGCAAGAAGTTCTTTTTCTTCTATAATTCCAGCCCCGAACTTTCTTTGAACTTTTCAACCATAAGAACTTAAATCAGCCATTTTTTTCTTCATGCAACAATGTTTGAATTTTAAGTAAACCTTTTTAATTACATACATGAAATACTCGTCGAAATATGTCAAGTTATTCTAGATGTCCTCGTTTTGTCAAAAGGATCCTTAAAAATTGAATAAGTCGTTTTTTTGTGTGAAATGTAGAGCAGATAGATGCCAAGAAATAAAAGATGATCTGAGTGCAGATGCTTGTATGTTTTCTTTGAATTTGGACATGCATTGATAAAAACAACGCCGGGATAAGTCATTTTTTTTTACTTTTGTCTTTTGGATTTTAAAACATGAAGGGCACCCAGGGCTGTCGTAGGCCTGGCGTTATTGCGGTAATTTTTTCTTCACTTTGTTACTTCCACTTACATTTCGGCCTTAAACTTAATTAACTTATCTTTGAATTTCTAGGGAATATTTTCCCATTAATTAATTTTCTTTTTAGTTGAAGCTTAACAAAATTAAATGAATTAAATGTATCACTAAATGATGCGTGCCACACCACAAAATGGTGCCGTTTTTGACCAGGTCTTGAGTGCCTTTTCTATTTTCAAAAATTTTTGAAAAACATGTGCTTGCATATTTTTAATGAATTTAAATATTTGTGAGTGTATATGATTTTTGATTTAATACATAATTTTGTCTTTTTCACAGAATTTTTTCATTTTTGCATTCCCATGATATTGCATTTTTCCCAATTTATTAATTGATGATATTTGATTTTATTGATATTAATAGTGTAAGCACATGTATGTTTTATAGACATGTAGTTCTGCACGGCTGCACTATAATATTTTATGTAATGCCATGTTAAGAAATGATACATAGTTTCATGTCAAGTGTTGTCGATGGTCGCTACATAACAATGACCACTTACCGTAATGAAAATAATATCACTCTCGAAGGAGAACAGGCTACAGGAGATAATCAGGATAACACTCCAACCGTAACTGTTCCTAACATCAATACCCCAATCATGGCAGACACTAACATTACTTCTCAGGGCTCGATGGCAGGCAAGAATTTCAACTTCCCCATCCCCCCATATTCAGGCGAGCCTGAAACTTTGGAGTTCTTCCTTAATCAAGTTAAAGAACTTCAGTCTTTAAATCAATGGGATGATCCCACTACTGTCATGTATCTAAAATCAAAACTTAGTGGATCGGCCATGTATTTCTTTGCGACAAATCCTGCTTGTCTTAAATCTTTGACATTTAGCCAAGCATGCGATAAGCTCAGAGCCTTTTTCAAGACTCACACACCGTCTTCTGTCTCACTCCTAGAATTTCAGAACATTAAATTCGAAAATGGAGAAAGTATTCAGAGCCTAGCACATCGCATTGAGAGAGCAGCCCATGCCGCCTATCCATTTATCACTGATGGTGCAGCTCTGACTCAAATAAAGTCACTACAATTTTTGGCAGCTTTGCAAATAAATATTAAGGACAAGCTAGTGGACTCTGACATGTCTAACTTTGAAGCACTAGCTGATAGGGCTAACAGATTGCATTCAGTGCAAATAACATCAATGCCAAAACTAATGAATGCAGTCACAACCACCCCTTCCCATCAAAATCAGCTTGATGCTCTAACCGAGAATTTAAAGGCCCTTACTTCTTGTGTGTCCTCACTTTTATCATCATGCAAAATATGCGGTGAAGGTAAACACCCCTGCAAGAGTGTCCTTTATTTAATCGTCTAAATTCTGTGGATGACAAACCTGAACAAAACGATTCTAACGAGGAAGCCCAAGGTCCATTTTGCCTGTTTTGCGGCAAAAATAATCACTTTATGATAAATTGTCATCTTTACTATGCAAATCAACAACTCTCTTCTCATATCCCTCAAAATTTTGATTTTTATAATGATGTTAATTCATGCAATGTGTCTAAAGGATATCCTGATCTCAATGCATTTTTAGATAGTCCATTCGACAGAGATAAATCTGTCAGAAGCTTTTTAAGCAATTTTTCTAGAAATGAAAATGATAATCAGAATTATGCATTCCTCTTTAATGTCCACTCTCAAAATAATCCTGAATTACCAATTATAAATATTTCTTGTTCAAAGTATTCTTTCCCAGTTCTTTTAGACTCTGGAAGTTCTTTGACTTTAATTTCAAAGGCAGTTTTCGATAGTATCAAAAACTTGACCAAATGCAGATTTCTTTCACGTTCAGTAACTATTCGCACTCTAAATTCTAATTTATCTTTCTCTGCTTGTGCAGAAATTTCTTTTAAAATTGGCAAGAATTTTTTCAAACATCCTTTTTATGTGTCTGATTTTCCACCCTCCTCATTTTGCGGTATATTGGGTTATGATTTTATTTCTCGTTATAACGTTTTAATTGACACAAAAGCTCAGAGTGCTTCTTTCGACAATTTTAAAGCACCCTTAATTCCACGTACTGACATTTCTCCATACTTGGAAACACTTAATTCTATCAATTATTCCTCTTCATTTCCACTATGTCTTCAAAATAAATTAATCATTCAACCCGGGGAAACAGCCCTTGCTACTTTTAATACATCTGACACCCCCATAAAATCTCAAGAAATTTTATTTACACCCAATGTTAAAAACATCTCTTGTGAAATTCACACAGCAATTCACCTTATCGAGGACAATAAGTTCTGCACTATCATCAGGAACATTGGTAGTAAACCATTACATTTCAACAAAAACATGGAAATGGGTTACATTTCAGATCAATTTGAAATTCTCAATGACACACATAATTCTAGCAAATTTAATACCGACAATAAGGATAACACTCAAACTCATTTCTGTCACCAAATTACAGCTTCTGAAGAAATTCTTAAAATTAGAAAAGAAGAACTTATCCAGCAGATTTTAAATTAGATCATTTAACCGAATCACAACAGAAGGAATTTTTAGAGGTTTTAATGTCGAATTATGCAGTCTTCAGTAAATCAATGAAAGCTTTAGGATGTTCAGATATTGTAACTCCCTCTATCATCATGAATTCAGGTAATGCAATAAGAACACTACCGTTTGAAATTCCACAGGCACTAAAAGGCCAGGTAAAAGATGAGTTGAATGAATTGTTAGAAGCAAATATTATCTCTCGTCATGTCAGTCACTTTTCTAGTCCCATGATTATGGTACGAAAAAAAACTCCCCCTGATCAACCACCTAAATATCGAATGACAATTGATTTTCGTCTTCTTAATTCTACCATACAAGGTTCTTCATACCCTCTTCCCAGAATTTCTTCATTAATCAATGCTATCTCATCTCAAAAATATTATAGTGTCCTAGACCTTCATTCCGCTTATTGGCAAATTATGCTACCAGAACATCTGAGAGATCCTCTTACTTTTACAACAGAATTTGGTTCTTTCACTCACAACCGTCTTCCTCAAGGACTTAAAATCAGTTCAAACACTTTTCAAGCAGCTATGGATTTAATTGTTGATGAATTACACCTCATGGGAATCGACAACTGTTTTTGTTATCAGGATGATTTAATTATTTCATCTTCTGATCAAAATTCAATGCTTATTAAGCTGAAAGCTCTTTTTTCTGTACTTGCAAAGCACAATTTAACTTTATCACCATCAAAATGTGAATTTTTCAAAACAGAAATAGACTATTTAGGATTCCACATTTCGCACAATTGCATTCAACCCATAACCTCAAACATTGCTAAAGTAACTAAATTTGCCCCACCTAGAACTATACGCCAAGTTAAAAAGTTCCTAGGACTCTGTGGTTTTTACAGACATTTAATTCCTGACTATGCCAAACTCACCCATGTTTTAACCCAACTTACTACAAAAAATAAACAATTTCAATGGAATGATATCCATCAACAAGCTTTTGATAAGCTACAACAAATCTTTTTCAGTAAACCTTTTGTAGTTCTTCCAAATTAGGATAAGCCTTTTGTTTTAAATACTGATGCATCAAAAGAGGGAATTTCTGCTATTTTGTTGCAAGAACATGACGGGGTGTTAAAACCAGTGTCATATTTTAGTAAAGCTCTATCAAACTCTGAACGCAATTACCCACCCATCAAGTTAGAACTTTTTGCTATTTATAAGGGCATGACCGCATTCAAAAACTACCTTTTCAATCGAAAATTTAAACTACTAACTGATGCTAAACCTCTACTTCACTACAAAAAAATCACTTCCCCTGCTGACATCATTACTCGCTGGTTACTAGAAATTGGAACTTTCACTTTTGTCCCAGAATATATCGAAGGTAGAAAAAATTTATTACCCGACTTTTTCTCGAGGTCCCCTGACCCTAATTTGCACGAGACTGCTCTCGAACCCAGTGCTGAAAATGAACTTATCCTTCCCTTTACTGATGTAAATGATTCTGACACCTTACAACAGAATTCATCTCAAACTACACCCATCTCCCCCATAAATGAAGTAACTAATTGTATTCATACACAACAAACCTCTCAAACCTTTCCTAAGTCACCAACCGACCTTAATCCTGTTGCATATGTATGTACTCAAAATGATCTTCCTAACGAAATTTCTGTAGAAACCTTTTTATCAGAGCAAAAGAATGATGTGTTTATCAAAGAGGCTATTTCGGCTTTCCAAAACCCTTCACTAGAACATGCTCATAAATTTAAAGACTTTTTCATTTGTCCAACCACTAATTTATTAATGCATGTTCGTAATAAGTCTTCTATTCCTACCATTGTTGTTCCAGACTCTCTAAAAGCTAAAGTTCTAAAAATTTGTCACATTTCACATACTGGTATCAAAAAATCATATGAAATTTTGGTTAGTAAATATTTTTGGTTAGGAATGTATAGGGACATGTCAAATTTTGTTTTGTCATGTGATTCTTGTCTACGTCTGAAACCATATGCTATTAAACCTGCCCCATTACAAAATATATGGATTCCCACGAGACCAAATCAATTTTGTTCTGTTGACATTTTAGGCCCAATAGGTGTTCATGGACATATTTTAACTGTCATCGACCATTTTTCCCATCATGTGGTGTTATACCCACTAAAGAACATTACTGCTAATACTATTGCTAAGCACTTGCTAAATTACATTTCATTAAATGGAAGAATGTCTTTCATACTCTCTGATTTGGGGAAGCAATTTGATTCTGATGTTTTTCATACATTACAAAAAGCATTAGGTGTTACATTTCAACACTCTTCAAAAGCACACCCAGCCACAAATTCAAAATCTGAAAGAATTAACCTTTCTATAAAAACATCTATTCTCGCATTATTAGAACAAAATGTTTCATTCGACACAGCTATACTTGTTCACACTTCTGTTTATAATGGGACCACCCATTCATCTACTGGTTTCACTCCTAACATGTTACACTACGGAAGGGAACTTTCTCTTTTTTTCGACACTTTTGATAATGACATACAACCCCGTTTCCTTAATACCTCCCATTACATACAAAATGTATTACAGGATCTCCGTCTAATTTATGCGGAAGCATACACATCATTGGAACGTAAACAAATATCCCAGAACACAAGACAATTACAAAATTCTAAGTGTAGACATTTACATGTAGGTGATACCGTGTATGTTAAGTCTTCTGACACCTTTAAACCCAGGTTTGCAGGCCCTTACACAATTTTAGAAAAAGTTGGAGAGGTAAATTACAAGGTGAGATTACTGGGCGACGATTCCGCTCCACCTTCAGCACGTCACGTCAATCGTCTTCGCCTTGCCCCACACAGAAAGAGTAATCTAGTTCCAGACGACACACAAAATTCTTCCCCTCAGCAACCCCCACAGCAAAATCGATACTTTCTCCGAAGTCGTAAATGAATACCTTGGTGTCCTCTCACTATTGTATGGGCAATCGTGCTGGTCGTGATTGTTATTCCGGATCCATTACAATGTGCGAACCGCCTTGTTGTTTATTTATTGATCTTCCCTTTTCCTCTGTTTCTTTTCATGCATTTTTTTTCCCATTAAATTTTTCCCTCGCCTTCTCAAAATTTCATGGACATTGAGATGAGAGTTATCATGTTAAATTTTTCATTATTTTGAAACCTTTGACATGGATGTCAAGTTGTACACCTCCTCTTCATTTTTACCGATCATGTCTTTTACTTTTAATATGTGATAGGACGCTGTCACATATTTTTTTTATGGTACCATAACTTTTAAATTTTGCATTGAAATGTCAACAACATATTTCTTGCTCGTCAATAGTGTCACCTTACAGCTGTTAGTTTGTACAAGTCAAAAAAACAACAGTGATTTTTTGTTTTTGAACATTTGTCTACATCAACACTCACATTAGGATGAGTTGTTAAGAATTTCATTCATGAACTTTTCACCACTTTTATTCCTCTTTTAAAGGTTATGAATGTATGTGATACTTATTACATAAACGTATCATGTCAATGTTAGTAGTTTTTAGTTTTTTTAATGTTTTTTGATATATTGGGTGTTAACACTCAATTTTGATTAATTCCTTTCAAAGTCTTAATATAGGACATTTCATACTTTTAATGGTATATAATGTGTGTGAAAAAGGTATGCACACAAATATTTTGTTAGCATAAATATTTGTGCACTTTTTTTTAATGTTTTAATGTATTAGTTAGTTTAGTCAATTTCGGATTTAATATCATACCCCTGATTGTATGTAATGTGCGTGAAAAACGTATTCACACAAATAATTGCTTTTGCAGAAATATTTGTGTAATTTTTTTTTTTAAATCTTTGTGTCAGGTAGTGTTAGTTGGGTTTCGGATCCAATGTACCTTTTTTTTACCTTACTTTTGAAATTCAAAAAGAAAAGGGGCTATGCCATTTTTTTTTTTATGTTTTAATGTATCGGTTAATTTTTGGCGGATTTTGGGCCTTTTTTTTATATGAAACCATACTTATGGGATGGTATGTAATGTGTGTGAGAAACGTTTTCACACAAATATTTAGTTTTGCACAAATATTTGTGTAATTTCTTTGAATGCTTTTATGTGGTAGTTAGTCGATTTTAGGTCTAATGTCTTTTTATACCTACTTTTGTTTTTATGTTTGGGTGTTGGGTTTTTTTATAATGTAGTTTTAGTAATTTTAGTTTAATCTTTAGAGTTTTTAGAAAACTCTATTTTTTGGGCGTATCATTTTTTTAAATGCATTATATATATATGTATGCATTGTAATCACAAAGAATGCTGTGATTTCAGTCGTTTTGGTTGTTTGTTGATGATGCCTTGAGAGTATTGTTCATGTGGTATTTTATGTCATAAGTGCAGACGTGGAGAACACATGTCTTATTTTTTTCGCTTGACTTACCCTGTTTCAATCAACGGATGGGGGGGGGGGGATTAATTTTTCACTTCTGGTTTTGATTTTGTTTTGATTTTCAGTTGTGATATACATAATGTTTGTATTTATTTTATTGTATGATGAAGGATGCCTTTCCTTTTAACTTTTCGGAGCTGGACTTAAAATTTCTTTTTTTTTTCTCTTTTTTTTCCTTCGATTTTCCGGAGTATGTGATATTGCATCACATAGTTAGGTTTTTTTCTGTTTTTCAATCATTTTTGTAACCTATCATTCACGATCGCTTAACGATCGCTTAACGTCATCTCCCGCGTTTTATTTCTAGAACTTTTTAAATTCACCCCGGAACGCCTTCCCGTTTTAATCTTTTCACTGCCCTTAATTTTCCGCTCATTTACATGTATCATTTAAGCATTTTCGGTTAAATTAACGCGTTTTCGAATCGCGATTTTCCTAATTCCCTTTTTTCAAATTTCGGTTTTTCGCATTTTCTCCATCTTTTCGCCATTTTGTATGGAGCTCTTCGAAATTCTTTCCATCCTTCCCGCCTTGGTTTTCAGTTACCGCTGGGTCACTCTTTGAACCACGCTACACGCTATTGGCCGAGGCTCCCCCTCATGCATTCTTCAGGACATTGACTTCTAACTGACGCTAGCCTTGATTGGCTGGCTCAAGGTCGGCCACCGCAGTCTAGTGTTGTGGCGTGGGAATTTCCAGACAGACGCTCCCGCAAATCGGTTGGAACAGAGGCAGATCGGTGCTGTGATTTTGCTGCAACGAGAAGCTCTCGTAGAGCTTAAAATTCTCCCGGCCGTTTCTCGCTTACTTCCCGTCTTTTGCGGCATTGCCATGGCGGCAGAGGAGAGCAGCGAGGGAGGAGGCGAAAGCCCCGACGTAAAATTACAAATTTTAATATTTTAATAATACCGCAAAAGAATATATGTAATAAAGAAAAAAAAAAACGTCAGATCCATCTTTCACTTCGCTGCATTAATCAATCAAATGGATCTGTAAAGATCTGCGCCTCTCTCTATTCCGTTTCCGCTGCTCGGCGTCGATGAGTGCTCTTCTCATCTGCCTGGTTTATTTTCATCATGCCGAACCTGGAGGATCTTGATGCCTGACGCGTGCCTAGTGATTCAACGTCGAGTCCACGTAAGAATTCCGATGACCAATATTTTTCACTTCGTCGCTTCCCGCCTCTGGTTTTAACGTGCGGATTTTGCCGCTGGCCCCTTTTTTTCGACATCATCTCCATGCAGAATAACTCCGTTGTGGATCGGGAGATTCGGCGAATTGGACGACTTTGCCCGCAAGATGTTCTTTTTCTTCAATAATTCCAGCCCCGAACTTTCTTTGAACTTTTCAACCATAAGAACTTAAATTAGCCGTTTTTTTCTTCATTCAACAATGTTTGAATTTTAAGTAAACCTTTTTTAATTACATACGTGAAATACTCGTCGAAATATGTCAAGTTATTCTAGATGTTCCTCGTTTTGTCAAAAGGATCCTTAAAAATTGAATAAGTCGTTTTTTTATGTGAAATGTAAAGGAGATAGATGCCAAGAAATAAAAGATGATCTGAGTGCAGATGCTTGTATGTTTTCTTTGAATTTGGACATGCATTGATAAAAACAACGCCGGGGTAAGTCATTTTTTTTTTACTTTTGTCTTTTGGATTTTAAAACATGAAGGGCACCCAGGGCTGTCGTAGGCCTGGCATTATTGCGGTAAATTTTTTCTTCGCTTTGTTACTTCCACTTACGTTTCGGCCTTAAACTTAGTTAACTTTTTTTGAATTTTTAGGGAATATTTTCCCATTAATCTTTAACTTTGCCTTTTTTTTATTTTATTTTTTTTAACTTAACAAATTAAATGTAACTAATTGCATCTCAAAAATGATGCGTGTCACACCACAATTTAATTCTTATGTTAAGAATTATCTTTTACTTTTTTGTTTGATTAACTCTAAAAGCGTGCTTTTAGGGGATTTTTTTGTTAAATTTGCCAAAAAAATTCTACATTCATAAAAATGTATAAACAAACTTCAATTTTAAAGAATGTTTTACAAAGAACTTCAACAATGTTTCATTTGCCAGTTTTGAATGGATTTTTACATTGAAAAAAATGTAATTTAATTGTTAAAAATATAGTGAACCTAACTGTCCAAAAAAATTTTTTTTTAATTAAAACATGAATTTTTTATTTCTTTGATGAATAAAATTTATGGACACCCATGCTGCACTGATGAATCCCTTAAAATTAAGCAATTTATACTGCAATTAAATTCAAAACTATGCAGTTCAAAAACATGAGCAGCATTATTTCTAATCACTTAGACACGTAATTAAAGTCTAAAGCAAATTTAAAAAAAAAACATTAAATAAATTTTGATTAGTGCTTGCAGTAGAATTTAATTTCTATGCCACAAGAATTTAATATACTGCTTTGGTGAAGAATAAACATATGGAACATATTAAACATATGGACGCTCATGACTATACAAAATATATATAACAGAACTAGAGAAACAAGAGAATAAGACAAGAGAAACATTTCTTAAAATAAAATAAAATATATTTACATGTATACAAAATAAAATAGTAATAATTTCAAATCAAACACAAGATAATACGTACCTCTGTTCCGATGAAACACTGGACTTGGACTCTACTTCGAATGGGGTCCCAAAGGAGAGATTGCATTGGGGAAATACAATTCAACTAAGTAGGAACAAAATAAAAAACAGTAAACAGGTGTGATTATGTGTTAATATAAAAACTTAAGATTCAAAAAGGGTAAACGTAATTTCTCCTTTCCCTTTAAGTTTTAATATTGAACAGATCAATAAATTTTGCTGTTCTGTTTCCCTCCCTCTTTAACCTTTCTTTCCTGAAGTAGGTACACCAGAAGGATGCAAAACCCATGTCTTCCATATAAGCAGACTTAGATAAAATGTAAAACTGTCTGCAAACTTAAATAATTTCTTTAAAATTTTCTGCAAAAGAAAAGGGGGCTTCTGAATTCTAAAGTGCTACCAACAACAAAAATATCAAGTTGTATGAAGTGCAGGTTCTACCATGAGGTTGGTTGTTAATTCGTCATGATTAATGAATGTGTCAGTTTCGTATGTAACAAGCTACTGCCCCACAATGAACAAAATCAAGACATATTTCAGATAGAAAACTTCCTAAATAAATAACTTTTTTAACAAAATGCAAAAATTTTCTGCAAACTTCGAAAGTTTTCTGCGAACGGCGTTTGCGAGTTCGTCTATATTATCTGGGTTTGCATATAAGAGCGAATATTTAGAAAAGTGCCAATTTGAGTCCCAAGGGAATGTTCACTAGTATTTCAATAACTAGTAAAAAAAATTATTTGCGCCAGAAAGAAGAAAAGGTTCTGCTTTCATTTCATCTAATAACATCAGAAAAAAAAATTTTTTTTCTTCAGAAAATATTGTTTTTATACATCAAAAATCAGATCGGTAACGTGTCCCCAGTAGCAAAGCTTAGCATGCAAACAGGTCATGCGCACTTTCTAACTTCCCAAAAAAACGCACTTGCACAAAAAACGATTCTATTTTTACCCCTTTGTTAATATTTTACTTCATTTTTGTTTTAATCGATTTCTGATTTTCTAGCCGATGCGAAATAAGCGTGTCCCAAGTTCCGCCGTCAGAGTGGTAACAATAACTTCCGATCTATGTTTAGGCTCCCAAAATCATTTCCTGTACCTATACCACGTGATACTGAGTACCTGGTGGGATGTTTTATCGAATCGTAATTAAAAATTTGCATTTCTGCATCTAAAATTGTAGGTAAGATTTTTAAAAGTGATTTTATAAAATGTGTGTCATTTGAGTCATCAGATCGGTAACTTGCTCTAAAATGCGCAGTTTTTATTATTTTAAAAACTATTTTACACATAAGTATAGTCTTTTATTACAAGTGAAAAAACCACGTGTTTGATTTTGGTTTAGTGCGATCGACTCGGAAATAAAAAAGAAACTTTGTCAGTTTGTCAGATCGGTAACAGTCAGAGCGGTAACATTGAAAAACAGCGAATATGTTACAGAACTAACTCACACGTTTCAGAATTATAAAAATCAAAAACCATTGGTTTTAGCCATATATATTGAATATTTTTGTTCTTAAAAAATGAAAAGCAATGAGTTTTAGTACAATTGCTTCATTTGTGGTTTGTATGACCTAACAATAGAAGTTAGTAAAATAAGAAAAATTGACACTGCAGAAATTAAGTTAATTAATTATTATTATTTTATTTATTTATCTATTTATTTATTTTTTTTGGTGCTTCAATTTCTCATAACTTCGCTAAATAACTAGATAATAACTAGCATGCTAAATTTGAATTTCTGATCAAGAAATTAAATTTCCTGCAACTAATTAAAGAAAAGCAAGCATCAGAGTTGTGTGATGAAAAAGTTGAAGTTGTGTGTTGTTTCAAAACAAAACAAATGTTTTATTAGCTTGGATTTGGTAATATCATAATTTATTTTATCTAAAAACCTTATCGCTCATTTTTATTTCCAAGAAATGCTTTTTTATAATGAAATTTGATTTTTTAGCCTAATATATATATTTTAATACAATTATCTTAATTCTTTGTTAAAAATGCAAGGAAATGATATCATATTTAGAGATGTTAACGAAGACTGAAAGCATAAACTCAAATATGTAGCTCATATTAACATCAGATCTGTAACATTCATCAGATCTGTAACGGCTTAAAAGTGAGTAATCTAAGGAGGGGGTAAATAACTTCCTTGACCTCCCCCCCTTTATTTTCTTGCATTTAGACCCAATTTAGACTTAAAATCCAATATTAGTTTTTTTCTGCAAAAAAATTTTTTTTCCAGAAAACTCCAACTTCAAATTGGCACTTTTCTAAATATTAGCTCATAAGCTTGCTCATATTATTACAGTGGCGTATGCAAGGGTTTGGGGGTTTAAACCCTTAAGGTTTGAATTTACCAACAAATACTTTTTTCTTTTTGATATTAAATAAAGCAGCTACTATTCTTGTCAAACAATAGTATTTGCTTCTGAAAAACTCAACCCAGCAAATCTTGCGCATATGAATAAAATAGCTTTCTTCTCAAAAATATTTCAACATCTAAATCATTCGAAAGAAACGCAAATACTGCAGCAAACATTCTATATTATAAAACCATTCAAATATAACACTTGAGAAGAAATCCTTTTATTTTAAACAATTTAAATCAACCGAGCTGTATTATCCAGTCATCAAGCAAGAGGCACTTACAGTGTCCCAGGGACTGATTTACACACCTGGGTGCTTAGGCGCACGAACAAATGTGGTGCTCTCCCCCCCCCTCCCTCAAAAAAAAAGATAAATAAACTCCCTTTTTGCTTACACACTTATAATATTTATGTGAAGGCTAAAATGTGAAATAATTTCTATAAATAATATAATACTTTGTAAAAAAATTTGGTGCCTTCTTTTGTTTGGGGGCCTGGGCTCGGGCCCTGAATGCCTTTAAGTAAATCAGCCCCTTTGCACTCCCTAAAAAACAATGGAGCCGCGCCTCTGGGGTTCCTATTTTGTCCACTTTTTTAAATAAAAAATCCAGGGTGGCGTAAGAAATTGGACAAAAAAAAATCCACTGACTTTTCAAATTCTGTTTGATTATACAAATATTACAGTGATTTAATAGAATCAGTATACCACATGATAGTATTATTTATTAGCCCTTCAAGTCAATAATTTAATAGAAGTAGAACAATAAATTAACCCACATTATAAATGTTTTTTAACTTGCATGCAACAATTTTAACAAAATGAAACATATGGTTGAACATTATTCATATTCAAAAAGAAAGCAATTTTAATCCTGGAAATAGCTTTCCAGGAAATCGAATCAAAAAGAAAACAAAATTTTCATCATTGGAAAAAAAAATTAATAAATAAATACAATATAATAATGATCATTCAAAAATAAATACTGAATCTTTAGTTAGTTGAAAAAGATAACAGGTTCTAAGAAGGAATATTTAATGAATAATTGTAAACAGGCGTTTATAAAAACTGGGATAAAATAAGCTATTTCCAAAATGTGCTTCCTTTTCTCAATTGCAATTCACGGTCTTTTTGCTCAATTCAGCTGGCATAGCGAAAACAATACATAGAAGTAAAACAAAGTCACTTTATAATAGCGCGAAAAAGATGCACTGGTAAAGAAAATTTTCAGAGAATCAAAATGCTACGAATGTGTTTTACTTTCGACTGTGCCAATAATACACAGCCTTTAGCAATTTTTAACTAAATTTTGTTTCATTGGTATAGATAAAAAACTCAAGTTCTTTTAAAATATTAACCCGTCCTCAAATTCAACCAATTCAGTTATTGTTCAAGATTATTTTAATACTATTATTGTAAAAAATTCACTCCGTCATTTATCATACAATTTTGAATAATGTTGATATACGTATTTCTACGTTTTCAGGAATTCAATTCATTTTTGTAGACGCATGACACTAGACTCGTCATTTCGAATTTTCCCTGGAGAAGGGGAAGGGGACAAAGGGTGTACTCAATGTAAATCTGAAAAAAAAGCTCACACGTAAATACACCGATGCATTGGCCAAGCTTAGTTTCCGCCAGTCTTCTTTCGTTTCTAGTGTCCTCGAGAAAGTTCAAACTTGTCCTTGTGTTGTGCCATATTTATTACAAAGACATGAAGTATCAAATGAAAATAAAAGCAGGGTAAAACAGAACTGTTCACAAAACTGAACATCAAAAACTTACCGTTATTATCACTTTTCATATCCATCGTCCATAATTCGGCATGGCGGGAAGGAGGAAGGGTTTTCCCCGTTTGCGGTTCCCTCTCGTACGGCGCGCATGCGTAGCTGCGTAGTGTTGGTGTTATCAATGGAATGGAGCGGAGTCACTCTTAAGAAATAAATAGCCCTTTGATTTTATTGGAAATAACCGGTTTTGAAGAGACAGAAAATCGTTTTATGATGATATGCTTTAACTTTTTCTACTAATTTATTAGTTATTTCAATTCAAACTAAGTAATATTTTCCTTCCTGTATTTGTGGAGCATTTGAGTAACAGGACCGTCTTAAACTTGAATTTTTCGGAGACTTGAATTCAAGACCAATTAACTTGGAAAAAATAAGTCACCAAATTGTCTCATTTTTAAGCACATCACTTTTAACAGTGTATAAAGATGAGCTTGTAATGGGGAGTGCAACTTAATAACTGTACATTCAAATGTGTAAGTAATTAAAAAAAAAGATCGATGTTTAGAAACATCGATATTTGAAAACATCGATGTTTTTCGGTCGATGTATCAATACCATCGATGTCCTTATTTTCAAACATCGATGTCTTGAAACATCGATGTTTTGCCTTCGATGTCGCACCTATACTGTAGAGCCAGATCTGTCTTAATTTGAAGCTGATTTTCTCCAATATTTAAACATTTTGAAACAACTATTAGCTGCGCTATGATGAGGCACTCTTCAATAACTTCCTGTAACATTATAAATGCTAAAGCTGCTGGAATTTTAAGAGAAAAACAAAATTTAAATCAAACGTACTTTTTGCTCATCGCATGAAGCTTCTATTTTTCTATGGGCGAAAATGAAACTGTATATACTTGAACGACTACCAAGGTCATATTACTGATATCATGACCCTTAAATTTTAGTTATCAAATCCTCGCCTATTCAAACTAACAAATATCATTCGTTTTCTGAGGTTTGATATTTTATTTAATTGAAGAAAAAAAATGTGATCAATCTTTTTTTAACAGTCCTAGTACATATAACTTGGAACCTTTTCGATTGCTTTCTTCCTGTTGGTTGTTTTTGAAGTGTATCTGTATATCCTTAATAGTTTTGTAATCATAATTCAAGAAAAAAAAAGATGTACCTTACTTGCAATTAACTACATAGTGCACCTCATTAGCACAAGTTCATTTCGGAATACTTTTTTCTTTGTCAGGAATGCTAATTGTATCAAAGTTTCTGCAGTTATGGAAACTCTGTCGGGTAAAAAAGGTGCTGTGTTTCACCTAAAGATATGTGCGGAATTTTCCGTTTCTCTTGATTAAGTTAAGATCGTTTACGTCTGTGAGGTCTTGCTGGTAGCCCTCGTCGTAATCGTAGCCGAATGGGCACTCAAGTTGATCTTCACGGACGGTGTTTCTTGCATCTACGTCATCGGGCCTCCATCTGTTGTGGTAATAGTTCTCGCTCACCAACATGGTGGAGGTGATTTCACTTACATGCTTCGTTCCTGCAAAGAATCAGCGAAGATAAATAACTATGAGATACTAATATAGCAGATGATGCTACACTATTAAAAATATAGGGGAATTTCGAAGTGTAATGTTTATGGTAGATTTTTTTTAACCTTAAATTGTACCGAAAAAAGTAAGTCATTGCTGCTTAAATTTGCCTCCAACGTGACCTATACAGTGAAGTAAAAATGCCTCTATTCCCGTTCACCGTCTCGTTCGTTCTCTATAGTGGCTAGCGAACCGGTTTGCTCATACACAAAGCACGGATTCGGTCCCCGCTGATTATATCTCAATCTTTTTACTCAGCTCAACAATCACAGCGTTGTGGTTTTTCTACCTTAAAATTTCAGATTAAAATTAATTTTATGGTAAAAAGTACTAGAAGCATAGAAGCCAATAATTTTTATCAAAAAATTTCAGAACAGCTTGTAACATTCTATTTGTTATGCAATACTTTTTTGAAGATTCAAAGATTCACTGTCCTGTAGTTTGAAAACGGTGAAAAGAGTATTATGTATGGTGGAAGTTACAAACTAATTGAAACTATGGCAATATAAAACGATTTTGAATAATGGAAAGACGTTAAAAGTGAATTTGTAATAGCGGAGGGATGAACATCTTTTGTCAATTTTTACGGAAAAGACGATATCGCATAACTGAACGGTAAATAAGAACAAACACAGCCTGTAATGTTGTTCTTGTTCTGTAACCCTGATGAACATTATTAGAGAGTCTTAGCTAAGCAGATGGTGAACAGAAATAAAATAACAAGCTGTTGCTAAATAGAGAGAAAGCAGCAACTATTTGCGGATGGAACGCTGAAAAGCGTACGAGTAATCGCAGATCTTCACTGGGAGAAGAAATTATAGCGGTCAATTTCCAAAATGTTGCCTGTGACTATTGACGTTTGTAGCTAAAGCCATGACAAGCAGCAAGAGTGGTGGGCAGTCACTCAGGCCAGTCCAGATATTTGGCGCAGGTTTTTTTTATAGTATATAAGTATGTTTTGAAATCATAAGGAGCAAAAATCGTATTCTATGAGCTAGCTAGAAAAGTGCAATAACAATAATGCATATTTTTAAGTATATTTGATTTAGAAATAAAACATAGATGTGGCGCAAAGTTATGTGGACTAAATCAAAGATACCTTGAATGATCGTACAAAAGAAACTATTTAAAAGAGAAAAAATCAGACTGGTATTGGATTACCAAATCAACATTTCATCGAAAACAAAATGATGACTAATATCGTAATGATATTCAGAGAGAAGTAAAGGAAATTTTAACAAGGAAATGTCAAAATTTTATTTGATTTTTTTATTAATTTTTTTTTATTTAAAGGTTTTGGAAAAAAGAATGATAAAGAAATAGGAGACTAATACTAAACGTTTTCAAAAATTACAGAAACCGTCATAAAATAGAAAAAATTGAATTACATAATTGAAACTATTATAAATTACATTCATTGTCCCCATTAACATGATGAAACGTAAGGATAAATGGTTACTGAGACATTCTTTTCATGACAAGAAGTACAGAAGCAAAAAATAAATAAAAAAAATAAACAACTGCTGAAAAACAATTCAAGAGTGTTAAAAGACTCTTTTAACTATAGTTCAACGTGAAGCATACGGCAAAAACCCTAGCGTTTAATAAATTTTTACCAATAAAGAACATGAATTTACCCATAAAGGCCATGTCTCTATCAAATTCAGCTCGCAGCAGTTGAAGGACTCTCCTGACTCCACATTTACCCTACAGGAAGATTTAAAAAAAAATAAATAAATAAAGATTGCTTTCTTGTTTGACATATTCTCGTGTAAAATAATGAAATTACACGCCTTTGATTTGCATTTTCCCCAAGAATGATCAAAGATCTGGAAAATAAGATTATTGATTCATGTAATTATAAAAAATAGCACAAAATAACTGAATAGATTTTTTAAAAATCTTTTTTAAGATATTTTTAATATCTTTTTTAAGATTTTTTAAAAATCTCTTTTAAGATTTTTTTTTTAATCGGCGATACTCAATCAGTGGGGTCTAGAGAGCCCACGCAGGAGGGTGTTCCTATTCATACTGAACAAAATATTAATATTTAATAAAAACTGCAAAAAAACTATTTATTTAAGCAAGATTTCCATTAATTTAAAGCAGATGTTCAGGTAAGATCAGAGTGCAGCTTTAGTGATAATGAGTTTAAAATGCATTATTTATGGTGTTATTTTCATTAGCATCTACTTATCAATATAATCAAGCAGTGATAAACAATAGCTACAGTGTATTTCCAGAAACATGAATGTATATTAATGCTACATTATACTCGTATACAAGATGTAGTGCTTCCGAGATTAGTTTTTACTTCCTTTTACGTAGTAAAGGAAGTATTGTGATCACGAAAAATATTTCACTCAAATTTCGGTCTAAATTTTGACTTTGCTCACCCCCAAATGAATGTCGTGTGTTTTTTCGACCTATCAGCACGTGCATATGTACCTAACAACATACAAAAGCCGAAAAATCCATTTCGACCATCCCCGAGTAAATTACGACGAGTTTTCTCGTGACGTCTGTATGTACGTATGTATGTGCGGATGTATGTGCGTATATGTGTGTGTCGCATAACTCAAAAACTGTATACCGTAGAAGCTTCTGGTTTGGTATGTAGGCTCTGAGGGGGGTCTAGTTGTGCACCTCTCCTTTTGGTTGCATTTGAATAATCCCAAGGGGGTCTTTTAGCCCTTTTGTGGGGTAAATCAATGTTAATTTCAATGCAGATTAAGTGATATGATTTAGCGCTACCGCTTGGCGATATATCACCAAGCTTTTAGTCGGCGTTTGCCGCCAAGTTGGCGACAAATTTGGCGAAAAAATGATGTTTTTGAATTTGGATTCAATTTGGCGCTCTTAGCGATATTTTGTGAAAAAATCACTGAATAATGTTAAAATCGGTGGTATTTAGAAAATGAAACATAGTAAAACATTATTTTGCATTGATTGATGACAAACTGGAGTGTAAATGTTTGAAATGTTATCTTGCTCACTCTAAGGCACTATTTTAACACTTAAGGCATCTATTATGGAATTTAAACGTAAAAGGAAGTAGTGTGGCGCTCACACCAGATTTTTTGAAAACATATTTCGTGAATTTTTTTTTATCCTTTTGCTCATAGTAATGAGGCGTATATTCTCATTTTTCAAGGAAAAATAACTCAAAACATTGTTACATATTGTTGACATATTTAAAAAATCGTTTTTGATGTTTTTTCAAATATTTGAGGGAAGAATACCAAAATGACTCTCCCTCCTTGCCAAAAATGTCTAACTTTAAAATGCTGTTAAACTTTTCACCTCTCCAGCGCTTCAGAAAATATTAACGGTTAGTATAACGCAATGAAAAATAATGCCTATGAAACAACTGAAAACTCAAAAACATTAAAGGGTGCTATTTCCAAAAAGTGGCAAGTGATAGGGGAAACGGTTCTTTGTATTCAGGGGTCATTTTTCACAACTCAATTAGCAAGAAAGGGGTCAGAAGCATTTAAGGAGGATTTATTTTTTCTTCCGTTCTATGTTATTAAAGGCATGCTATTTGCAAAACTGTTTAAAACTGTTTTACGTATATTTTAAATAGTTAAGACAATTCATTCTGTTTCCTAGCGACTTTTTTTTTCTCCATTTTAAACTGCCTAACGTTGACTTGTGAAAATTATTTTCTTGAAATTAAATCATCCTGATTCTAAACAGTTACTAAATTGTATTTATAACTTATGGTGCGGAAAAAATGTAACATTGTAAGGGAAGGGTATGGATGCCTAACTAAAAAGTAAGACAAGTAAAAAAAATGCCTAAATGTATAAATCGAGTACAACAAACTGCATTCTTGGTTAACATATATACCATTTCCTCCGTCTTAAATGTGCTTTATGTGCTTGTGTGAATATTAGCCATAGTTGGGTGTTAAAAGACACAGATCGTACTTGAATACAATCATCAAGCTCCATAGTGATCCTCAGTGCACCGAAATGAAAGGGCAAGTGGATAAAGGTGACATTTGAATTTCGCCGAATTACACAAATTCAAATTAGTGTGTGTTCAATTGTGTTAACTCAAAAACACAATTGAAGGGGCAAGTGAATAAAGGTGATATGTGGCATTTTTTTTAATTTCTAGAAAAAAGCTTTCAAAAAAATTTTATTACCTTTTCACCTTTAACCATGGTAAAAAGTATGCTTTTCCAAAATTGTCACATGTCATCTTTATCCACTTGCCCCTTTAAATATAAGAGGACAAGAAGCACTTTTTCGTTTGTTTATTTACAGAAATAGCCATTTTGCGTCAGCACTGAGGGTGCGCCATGAAACTAATAAGGTAATTAAGAAAAAATATGCAGTAGGAGAATGCAGAAGTGAAAAGGTAAAATCTTTCCTCAACTTGCAGAGCCATCTATCTAGCAATATTTTAACTAACTTTCTAAACACATACTGTAAAGGCCTTTTTATTCGCGAGGCCTTAATTTTCGCGATTTTCGCGAGCCCTTCGTAATCGCGAAAATTTAGGCCTCGCGAATTTTTTTTTACTTTGGACTTTTTCAACTTTCGGTTCTGTACGTGCAAAATTCGCGAAATTTTCGGCCCGCGAAATCACCGAAATATTCATTTTCGCGAAAATTACGGCCCGCGAAATTAAAGGCCTGTACAGTAGTTGATTCCAGTCAAAACATGAATAACTCGAAACATGAAAGAAAAAATAATACAAATCACTTCTAAAATTTTATAACCATATTGTAATATTTAGTAGTTTATCAAAACATTTTTTAATATTATACAGGATAAATTTTTTCTTGCATGTTATTTTTTAAGTACTAATTGAGATCTACTGATGTTTAGTGCAGTATTTATTTAGTTCATATTAGATATGTTAAGATTTTAATGATCAGTGCAATCTGTCAAGTGCAAGCAGGCCAAAGTGAAATAGTTTTTTTCGTTTAATTATTCATTAATTTATTTAATTACTGCCGTAGTTCTTTTTTCATTGATTCATTGCACTCTTTTACTAGTTATTTTACTTATTAATTAATTCATTCATTTATTATCATGTAAATTCATTATTTTATTCACTCATTTTTTCACATTAAATTATTAATTTATTTATTTACTCATTCATTCTTTCCAAGTAATTCATTTTTTTCCTTACTGATATATTCATTTAATGGGAAACATTTTTAACAATCAAATAAAGAAAATTTCCTTTTAAAAATATAGCATTTTTCACTTCGTCCCAAGATTTTTTTAAGTTTTAAATATTCCATCTTTAAAAATATAATAATAATAATAATCAATGTAACCGCCAAAAAAGAAAAATTACGTTCCAGTGCAAGTTGAATTACAAAATACATTATTCCATCTTTATGTACAATAATTTACAGAGCAAACTTCTATTTTTTTTTTTTTTTCATTTTGAAACCGGTAAGTTATCTTAGCTATTTTCCCTCGCACCATATTCACCGACTAAAGAAGTTGCATCCATAAACTATGGCTGATGATCAGTGCATGCAGCTAAAGATCTCACTCGTAGCGCTTTTTCACTTCCATCGCCAAAATTTCACAACTCCTACCATGCCGCACTGAAGGTCAATCACAAATTCACAATAAAGTTAACTTTAGACCAGTGGTTAGAAACTACATATTTTTCGTAGCGAACTACAACTTCAACTACTTTCTTATAAATGTAGTTAACTACAGCTACAACTACTTTTTTTTTTAATGTAGCGAGCTACACTACTTTTGAAATGAAGTTGCTACTTCGCTACTTTTTAAAAAATAAATAAAAAAAAAGAATACACCGTTTGAGGATTGACCGAAAAAATTCGAAAAGTGGTTCAGATTAAAAAATTACCTCATTCGAATATGGAATGGAAATAGGAATTGTCTTGAATTTATTTGTTACTTTTCCTTTTTTTTTTTTGCTAAAATTTGTCTTTTTTAGATTTTTTTTACAATTTTTACGAATATTCGCCACAAGAACTACCTTGTTTTTTTCCTTCGTTCTGTTTTTTTTTAAAATGTTTTTCATAAATTTATTTATTTTTAATTTAAAAGTAGTTTCCAGAAATCGCTACAAACTACTATTTTTTTGCATCGCGCTACTCACTACTCTACTTTTTTTTTTTAAGTAGTGCGCTACACTACAAACTACTAAAAAATGTAGCTACTACAGTAGTTTCACTACTTGTAGCGCGCTACTTCCGACCACTGCTTTAGACTATAAAAATCATAAAGTAATTGCAAGAAACACTCGGACTGATGCTCAAAGCTAAAGGATGAACAAATTTAAAATATGTTGATTTTAGAAAAGCACCAAGTCGGGACAAAATTTCATTTCTTCCTTTCTTTCTTTTATATGTGTATGCGTGCTGCGAGAAATTTTTTGGAGGAAAAAAAAAACAGGAATTTTAAAGACATTGAAAAAAATCACTGTAAAATTTTCAGAAAAATAACAAAGAGCGTGTATCTGGTCACCTGAATCTTATAAAAATTGCCTCTCAAGGAATCATCAGTAAACTTACGCTGTGAAGCAGGCCCCAAATGACAGGCCTGGTTATAAAGACGGCATCAGCACCCATTGCGAGAGCCTTGAAAATATCAGTTCCCCAGCGCACTCCTCCCTCCAGGTACACCTCGACGTTTTGGTACACATCTATAGCTTCCAGCACTTCGGCAAGAGCTTCGATCTGAAGATAAATTGAAGAGAGTGTGTTTACTAAGTGTAGACACTAGACTAAGAAAGAGAAAAAAAATGAATTTTGACAGCTCGAATTTAAATGATCTTTTTTGCAATGACGAATCGTGATCGGTATGTGTGTGTAGGTGGTCGTGTGCTTCGTTGAAACCATACCCTGCATAGAGGTACAGCTGGGTTGATGCAGACTGCGCTACCATGTACTGCATGGAAAAGGAGCACCGGGACGCGAGCGGTCGGCAGAAGTGTCAATCGGAAAGAGGAACTACACGACGTCTGAGTTTCGAAAAGAAAATATATAGCGATTTGTCAGTGCTTAAAGAAGAAAAAAAAATCAATATACACTCAGGCACATTGAAAATAGCGACCCAAGAAGAAAGTATCGGATTGAAATGAAATTTAATACACATAATGATACAGATGAGAGATTCACTTGATCTCAAAATCAAGACAATTAAACGAATACAGGGTGTGCAAGGACACAATTACAGAGCAACTTCAATAGCGCGTTGGACCACCTCTAGCTGCAATACATGCCGCCACACGGTCCCCGGCATTGAGTTGATTAGACGCCTGATGTTGTCCTGAGGCAGATGGGCACACAAATTTGTAACAGCCAACTCCAAATCACGCACAGAGTGACACGATGGCATCTGACGTTTTAGTTGATCCCATAGGGGCTAAGTCGGGGGAGCGAGCCGGCCATGGAAGAGTCTGAAAATGTCGTAGGAAGTCTTGAGCAACTCTTGCTGTATGCGGACGAACATTATCTTGCTGGAAAATTGCCCCTGGGAGACCATTTAGGAAAGGTCCTACATGGGGTCGAAGAATATCATCAACGTAACGTTGGCCGGTTAAGTTTCCACGCATCACAATTAGATTAGACCGGGTATCATAAGATATGGCCCCCAGACCATTACACCAGCTGTGCGGGTTACGACATTGGGGTGCCAAGTTTCGATATTGTACAGATTCCCTGTATTTGTGTCGTTGCTCACCCTGTATTAGTTTAATTGTCTTGATTTTGAGATCAAGTGAGTCTCTCATCTGTATCATTATGTGTATTAAATTTCATTTCAATCCGACGATTTCTTCTTGGGTCGCTATTTTCAATGTGCCTGAGTGTACTTACTGTAGCAGGTGCAGTGTCAACTGTTCCGCCATCATTGTTGCTTACTATTATAGCGCTGGCACCATTTTCAACAGCTCTGACAGCATCACATCCTATGTAAAATGGAATTTAAAAAAAAGGAATTTAATACTGGAAATATGATTTTCGATTGCAAAAATCTTACTACTATTATATATACGAAAGTTTGTATGGATGAATGCATGGATGTTTGTTCCTCTTTCACGCAAAAACTACTAAATGGATTTTAATGAAACTTTTACCATATTGTAGCTTATACATCAGAATAACACATAGGCTATAATACATCAGAATAACACATAGGCTATAATTTATAACGATAGTTGAAAAAGTTCGATTGGTAGGGCTTTTTTCATTCCAATTTAAGGTACATTTTTCGCATAAATCCACGAAGGCTTCCAACAAACTAATTCAATATTTAGTGCATCATCTTAACTCCCTGTCGATAGCTAGAATTTCGTGTATCATTTCCGCTTTTCGCATTAAATTTTCAAATCTATTCTCAAGTCAAATCAAAAAGAAAGTTTTTTTTCAGTTTCATGGTTAATATCCAGCCTTTTACGTAGACACTGGAAACGCTCGCGCCCGCTCGCTAACGAGCTTTTACCATGATTTGTATTTAAAACATTTTTCCTATTGGTTGTAAGTAGAATATGTATCCTTAAACAATGTGTTTTTTATTGTTCTTTGAAACGTGCAAATATTATTTTGTAGTATAAATTGTATTCCTTTATTAGTAGGTTGTTCACTGCATCAATTATTTTTGCCAGTTTTGTAAATATGTTTTAGTGTATCGGTAACGTAATCGCTTGAAGAGATTGGCAACTAATAAATGGATTAGGTTCATTATTTTCGAATTTGATGGAGCTTTAAATACAACTTAAGGGCATTTCTTAAATTTGTTTGTGTTGATTGGCCAATTTCTCCGGGTACTTTTCTCCTCTACGCCCCACCTCTTAGCGTAGAGCCTTAGGTTTTTTTCGGGGTTACTCATACTATTCGACAGTTACTTAGTATCCAATTGAACAGGAATTTTACCAAATTTGTTGCAAGAAGATTTTAATAACTAAGATTCTCGGCGATTTTTTCAACTGGCACCAGTTTTTGTGCCAAAGACTACGGAATAATACTTTACTTCTTACACAACGTAACCAAAATAAAACGATTATGGTCTGATATTTATCTACTGTGGCAAAATCTTAATCATCAATATAATACTCTCACATTTGAACAGTTCAGTTTTTTTTTTATTAACCGACTTCAACAAAAGAGGAGGTTATACAATTCGTCGGAGAATTTTTTTTTTTTTTTTGTATGTTATAAGATTACTCGAAGACGCCTGGACCGATTTAAAAAATTCTTTTTTTTTGTTAGAAAGCGTATCATTTCCGATAGGTCCCATCGCCTCGTGGTCCGGGTTCGACAACGGGAACCTGTAGAAATCCTTCGAAAAAGAAATCGGGATCACAGTAATCGTAATAATGACCAATTTTGAATGTAAGGCTTCTCTGGATTAACTCACTTCTATGGTCTTTTTATCTTCATATAACGCTGATAACATTGCTTTGAAATATCTACTGATATTAAAAACTGAGTATTTTTCAATATCTTGCTTCTTTCTCCGTAACGCCAATGAACTGAAAGTCGAAACAGGTGCCGATAGATTGGTAATTTTTCAGGCTTCAATAGTTTTAATTTATATAACTTTTCGATTTCAATTAACGAAGATATCAATTAATAAGTAGTCAAATTTAAAGTAATTTGTCCTAAATGATTAAATATGAAATCCATTGTTACAAAACGTGGTTGCTATGAAACAGTAATAATAATGATAATGAGAATTTTGAATGAAGGCTTAACTAAATCAAACGTGAAACTCATTAGCGGACCACGTACGTAGTGTGTCTTAAAATCTTATGAACAGCGAGAAACTAGTACTGCTTTGAAATCTAAATTAGTTGTAAAAGCCGTTAACATTTAAATGGCTTTGATTAAACTAGTACTCAAATGAACACCAGAGATAACAAGGATTAGTTTTTAGGGTCAATCATTTAAAATTTTAGACACGTTGACAGTTTCTTCCTTTTTTTTTCTTCCATAGTTTATTTTATGGAGCATTTACTTAAGAAAATTAGGTGAAGTTTCATAATGAAAACATTACCCTATTTCATAAGTACATTTAGTACACTAAAGGGAATAAAATAAAAATATTTTTGAAAAAAAAAATTGAACCGACTTCGGAACTTCAATCGGCAAATGCTCTAAAAAGTAAAAAATAATTTTATTCCCTGAACACCATCAATACTACATTTAGACATAAGTTTTGAAGTCGGTGCAAAAAACTACAGGTAAAATGATGTTAAACTACAATTTGCAAACATTTTCCAGAAAAACCATTGAAATTAAGAGCTGAATATTTGTTCCATTCCATATATATATATATATATGGTTGTCAATGTAGTGTATGTGAATGTGATTAAAGAACTTGTACTCATTGAAGTTTATATTTATAGTTTCGTATGATTCATTTTGGTGTTTTTGCGCCGAATTCAAAACTTATGTCTAAATGTAGTATTTATGGTGTTCAGGGAACAAAATTATTTTTTACTTTTTAGAGCACTTGCCGATTGAAGTTCGAAGTCGGTTCAATTTTTTTTTTTCAAAAATATTTTTTTTTTGTTTACCGATTCCGAATGTATCCATTAAAAACCTTTTTAAAATCATATCAAAAGGTAAAGTAATCGGCATACTAAATTAATAAAACCCTTAAACAAGACTAAAATTACCATTAATTTGCGTTTTGGCACAAGTAATTGTCAAATGTTCCCATTAATTCTGAAATAATTTAGGACAAAAATTTTCTGCGTCATTTTATGGTCAGCAATAGTATCTCAGCATTTTATGACTATTTCTCTGTGACAAACATTAATGATATAATAATACTTAATGTATTTTCATAAAGTAGGGAGGGGAGCAAAATTATCCTAGGTATAACAAAACAGTTACCGCAAATTTTGCGACATTTTAAAAATCGTCGAAGCAGTGTATTTTGAGTTCTTTCAGTTCAGGAAAAAAAACCAAAGGTGAATAAATTGTTTCTCAATATTATTACTGACTCAGGCAACGCCGGGTATTTTTGCTAGTAAATAATAAACGTAAAATTTAACCGAGAGCTATAAGTGGAATTATCATTGGATACAGATAACAGGAATTATTTCTCATTGAAACTTTTAGCAATACTTAAAAAATATAAATAAAGATGCGACTTTGGAGTCATGAAATATGCAGGTTAAAATTTCGGTTACTTGTGAAATTAAACGCCTAAAATATTTTTCGTTTGTTAAATTTGATTGTTCAAAATGAACTAGGTTACCACCCAATTTTCTCTATCACTCTGTAGCAACCTGAACTCCGAGAAGTCATTTTTGAATCGTTTGGCGATCGAAGCCTGCTCGCTATAGATTATATCATTGCAGTAGAGCCGGAGTGGTGTAAACAATAATCGTGTATATTATTTCTCCAAGGTGCGTTTTTGTGACAACGCCGTAATTAATTTATTATATCTCAAAAGTTAAATGTAATTTTAAAGATGTGCGCGTAGGGTGGTTCACAAACCTATGGTAAAAAAAAAATTTTGTCCTAGAGGTCACGGCGGTGGCTCAATTTTTTACCTTTATCCACCCTAATAAACTGCCAAAATTTCAACCTCCTACTTAAATAAAAAGACGGTGCTCAAAACGCAAACAGTTCTCCCGTTTTTGTCAATTTCAAACGGTTTTCGGTTGAGCGGCAAAAAAAAAAAAAAAATCCGCTTGTTTGCTATCATTTTTGCTGATTCTTATGTTTGATGATCCCCTGAATCCTAATATGGCCACCCTTCCCCCCCCCATTGCCTCCCACTTTTCGAAAATAGCGCCCCCCTCCCCTCCTATTTTCATCAGATTTCGACAATTTCATACATATTATTTGGAGGGGAAGGATGCAGTATATTTACCATTAACATTCTTCTATATGGCTAGAGAGGTGAAAAGTTCAAAATCATGAATACTTTTCGCAAGTTAGGAGACTCATGGGGGTATTCCCCCCCCCCCTCCGTAAAATATTTAGCATTTCATCAACAACTCATTTTTTCTAGATTCAAAATTCTACACTTATTTTTTTGTGCAACACAATAATATTGGACTGCTTGTATAACTCCCACGTCCAAAAAATTTTTCAAGCTGTAATTTTTTTTCTTTAACTTTGGAAACATCGCATGTTACATATGAGTCGTACCATAGATTTAACTCAGTAAAGAACCTTTCAGTATTATTTATATTCATTCCAGTTATGTTCGAGTGATTACCGTGAAGGGGGAAACGGAGATCATGTTTGGATTTAGTGGGGCATATTACATAAGAAACAGCAAGAATAGTGTCAGATACATTTGAAGTTCATTTTGTGCCAAGCAGTGTTGTTATACTGAACTTTGCTAGAAGTTTTTAAATAAAGCCAAAATATTTAAACTTATTTCTATGCAATTCATCTTTCTATGTATACTAATATATAGATTTTTTTTTTTTTTTTGAGAGAGAGAGAGACTTTTAGAATTGAATATTTTACTGTCTCAGCAAGGAAAAGTAATCAATTTTCTTCAACAGCAGGTGAAAGAAACTGCTTATTGTCCTCATTATTGAAAAAAATTCTGTTAAATTCTTGAATTATTTGAACATTTTCCTCAGCAACGTTATTTACCATTATTTATTTCTTTTATTTTTTTTCTTTTAATTCTGTGATTGATATCATATTTGCATTCGTTGGGGCGTAGGACGAAGAATGTTAGAAAATAATCTCTAATATTCATGTTTGAAAAAATCCAATTGTTCTGTACTACACTTGTTATATTTCACATCTTTATTCTTATAATAACTTGTTTTTCTTTCAACTAGAATTTGATACGAAAAACTAAGTCAAACTAATTAATTCACCAGAAAGGTGTGACAAGTACTTTAATAAAACTGTCGTAGTTAATATTTCAATTTCCAGGTCTTATAAGGTTTTTTTCCAAGTTCAGATATTCCCAGAAGTTTTAATAGCATCTATTAGTGTTCAATCTATTTGTTGTACTGTACAGAAAGGCGTTGAAACTGTAGAAAGTGTTGTACCTAGGTTATTTCTCTCATGATTAAATGAAAAATCTCTTTCTTATATAGGAACATAAATATTTTGAGGCATATAAGAGACTGGATTTTCTCAGATAGGCTCCCTATTTGACTAATAATAACTCGATTATCTCTTTATAATCAGCAAGAGTGATTATAGATTTATCTATAGATTTATAAAAAGCTCACAGTTGAAGCTTCAAACTTGTTAAAGTATTTTTTAAGTTCTATGTGCAACATTCTTTTTTTTTTTTTTTTTGTTTAATTCTTTGCCAAACATTTTTTCGTTTTAAAGTTATTAAAAAGAATAGAACTTGTGAGGAATATGATGGCCAAAGTAAGCATGAAGTAAATATCTTTGCCTAAATTTCAGATTAGTTCTATGCCAGACTAGCTACAATTGTTTATTTTATGCAATTAGTTTTTATAATTTAATTCATTCTTCTTGTGATACTGTTAGCTCTATTAGTTTAAAACTTTAAATCTTGCAATTTTTTTCGCTGCATCCCACTACTTTAAAAACATAAAAAACATTTTGCACAGTTCTTCCACAACTCTATTTTGGCAAGCGTAAGTTTTGAAAATCATAGCACAACATGTAGACAAGTAGTACTGCAATCTACATTGTATGCTGCGATCTACTAAAAAAATCCATTGTATCAAAGGTGTTGCTATATAAATTTAAACGACTAAGAAACTTTCCAATTGTTTGAACTAATATTTATGCGTTGGAAAATGAGAATAATTGAAAAAAAAATCTCTTCCAAGAAAATGGTCTCTTAAGTCTGAAAAACTCAAAAATTGTGAAAATTACGAAAAAGCGGAAAAATGAAGGGTGTTTGAGCACCCATCTTCCATTAAGAGTAGAGAGCTGAAATTTTAGGGGAGTGATCTCATACATAAATGTAAAAAAAGTAGGGTGCGCCTTGGTCCGTAGCAAATTTTTTTTTTTTGAACCACCCTAATGTGTGCGTCTTTTGGGGTGAAAAATGGAGAGACGATTCACACTTTGGTTTTGTTGTCTAAAAGAGATTTATTCTTTTTTTAGCCTACTTTCCCGTTAAAAATAAAAGAAAGACGAAAAAAGTATTAAAAGTAGCTTAATGCATCGAAAAAATATCGCCAAGTCCAAAAAATATCGCCAAGTTAAAAAAATAAAGAGGTAAAATGAATATCGAAAAATTAAAAATTTGAAAGTAGGGTATTGAGATGGGGAATTTGTGTGTCGGTCGGTCTGTCGGTCTGTCGGTCGGTCTGTCTGTCTGTCCCCCCCTAATAACTTTTGAATGAACATTCCGATTTGGACAAACTTTTTTTTGTTGGAAAGATCTCGGCGAGTACAGCTCATTCCCATATTTGATTTTTTGATTTGAACAATTTTTGGTTCAACTTTGAGCCGTTCAAATAACCGGTCCCGCGATACTAACTTTTTAATGAACAGTCCGATTTGAACAAACTTTTTTTTGTTGGAAAGAACTTTTCAAGGATACTTCATTCCCGTATTTACATTTCCGATTTGAACAATTTTTCATTCAACATTGAACCGCTCAAGCAAGCTGTCACCCCTAATAACTTTTAAGTAAACAGTCCGAAAAAAATGACTGACTGTGCAGACGATTTTTTGTTTATTTATTCATTTGTTTTATTGAATTTATTATTATTATTATTATTATTTTTGGCAGACGATTTTTTTTTGTAACAAAAATGTTTCATTCACTAGGGCATTTTATTCTTAATTTATATTTAACAACTGGCAACGGATTAAAAGTGAAATTCGAGACATTTTATCAACGGACGAGTTTTTTTTTTTCTTTTTTTTTCTTTTTTTTTTCTTTTTTTTTCTTTCTTTGATAAAATGTGTTTTGATGTACTTTGTACTTTTAATTTTTTTTGAAAACAATTGAGGAATTTTTCTACGGAAGAACTGTAACAGTTACATTCTTTAAAAGGTGCGACAAAACTTTATTTATTCATTTATTTACTTTTTATGTGTCTATTTCATCTGATGAGAGAGGTATATTTTGCTTTTAAAGGTATGTTTGACATAATTTTTAGTCTTAGATAATCAAGAGAATAATGATCAGATGCTAGAATGCCGATGTCGATGTACGGGAAAGTAGGCTCGTTTAGTTCTTGACAGAACTTCTTGTTAAATTAAGCATTGCTTTAATGCAAGGCATTCCGTAATGGAAGTCAAGTGGTTCAGTTCGTAAGGGCGTAGTACTAATAATTCAAAGATTATGAGCTTGACTCCTCATACATCCGGAAATTCTTCAGCAGAAATCCTATCAAAGTTTAAATAAATATGCACTTTAAATTCATTAATGGATTGTGAAGCAATGTTCTGTTGTTAAAATCAGCAAAAGAAAAAAAAAGGTGTATCGGCAAATCACAATGTAAACTTTTTAAACTTATTTCAACAATACAGAGGCATCGATTTCAATTACTTTTTATTTTACTTTGTATTGCGTCAGTGTACAGCAACCCAAGATGAAGACCTCTTTGCTGAGTTGGTCAAAGTGGAGTGCAAATAAAGTGAAATTCGTAGGTTCCCTTTGATAGAAAAATGTCGTTTCGGATTAACGTAGTTTCTTTCAGCTGAATCCTTATCTAAATTTAGATGAATTTATATTCTAAACTCTTTGCAGGGTTCTTAACCCTAGAATACTAATCATGAGTAATTTTTACTCATCTTTCTATTTAGTATTAGCGTTAAAAAAAAACACGTTAGTATTCTTGGGTTAACCACATTTTTGGTATTAAAATTAGAAAAATAAAGGTTATATTAACATGAAAATCCTTAGTATTAGCACACAAGAGTTTTATTTTCCCAACCGTTCGTCCTAGATACATACTACCAATTTCAAAAAGGCTCAAAATTAGTTGCAGAGAGAAGATATTAAAAGTTCGAAGGAAAAAAAATTAAATAAAATAAAATAAATAAATAAAAAAAACACAAAGTCTAACTTCTCATACGGAATGCAGGTCCCCTATTTGGGAGGTGGGGGGGACTACATTGGAAAATATTTCCAGCAAAAAAACTAAATATAGAAAACACCTGGCAATTCTTTTAACAAGAAGTTCTGTCAAGAACTAAACGAGCCTACTTTCCCGTACATCGACATCGGCATTCTAGCATCTGATCATTATTCTCTTGATTATCTGAGACTGAAAATTATGTCAAACATACCTTTTTAGCACTTAGAGCTGATTTCTAAAAGCAAAATAAACCCCTCTCATCAGATGAAATAGACACGTAAAAGGTAAATAAACGAATAAATAAAGTTTAGTCGCACCTTTTAAAGAATGTAACTGTTACAGTTCTTCCGTAGAAAAAATCCTCAATCGTTTTCAAATAAATAAATAAATAAATAAATAAATAAAAGTAAAAAGAGCATCAAAACACATTTTATCAAAGAAAGAAAAACAAAACTTGGTGATATCTTTTGGACTTGGCGATATTTTTTGGATGCATTAAGCCACTTTTAATACTTTTTTCGTCTTTCTTTTATTTTTAACGGGAAAATAGGCTAAAAAGGGTTAAAGATTGAAAAAAAGCAAAATGAAATTGTTGCCGACAGTCTCTTTTGAAGCCTAGACTGCCTTAAATTGCTTAGAGGGATTAGGTAAAAAATTTCGTGCTATGCAAAGTTGGCCGCTTCGAAAGGTTTTACTATATTGTTACTATTGTTTTGAAATTTATGAGTGTATTAGTGCTCGTTTTCAGCCTTTGCATATATTTTTTGCATTCGATGTTGCCGTTTCTAGATGTAATAGAAATGTAATGCGTTTTTAATTTTTTAGTTATTGTAGACACTAGTATCATATCATTACCTATTTTGCGGATTATCTGCGATATTCACCTATCCTAGTTTAATATGCCTACCTATTCCGAGGATAATCAGGAATTAGCCTTAATCACGTCGTTTACGTATTCGGTCATTTATTTAATCACTTTCAAAATTATTTCTTAATTGATTCAGGTAAATTACTTCATTTATTAATTTATGCATAAATTCATTTATTCACTTGGGTTCTAATCCATTCCTCTTTTTTTTCTTTTATATTAACTAATGCATTTTTTATTTTAAAAAACATTGATCCTTCTTTAAATCTATATCCGTCTGTGATTTTCAAAAAAACTGTTCAATTGTTTATTTGGAAAATATGAATTGTTCTAACTGTTTCATTTGCCCGACATTTTCCTACTAACTAGTCATAGCTAAATTTTCAATTTCACCCTTTTCATATTTTTACCCTCTAGATAGCTCAAGCACAAGTAGAGAGTTTCTAGAAAAATAAATTGACTTAAAAAAAAAAAAAAAAAAAGAGTTTTCTGAAAGGAAAGAACGGATTTTTAAGAAAATAGTCACATTTCTCCGGAAAAAAGTTGAACCTTCGAAGCACAATAATAAAATCTTTGAAAATCCGGAGAAGATGAGATACTTGACAGCTATGACATTTGTTTTTTTTTTTTTTTTTCTAACTTTTTTTCATACATGTTATGCGTAGGAATTAGTATTTGGAGTTCTAGTATTGGGAAAATTAATGGATGCAAGAAACAACAGGCGCCATCTATTGAAGAGAAAGTAAAACTTCCACACGATAAAAAGACAACCTAGGTAAATTGTTTGCTTATTTTTCGCTCGGATAAAAGTAAATAAATCAACTAAAGTTATAATAATTGGTAGTAAATTGTACAAAATTGGGGGGGGGGGGTCATGTTAGCCGATTGAAAAGAAGAGGGAGATTCCTTAAAATCAGCAGAGTTGGCAATTAAATTTTTTCCTAATAAATTGAATGAAGATACAATTATGCATTCAAATTTCAAAGTAACAGTGTACTTTACTGCAATATAAATTAAAAAAAAAAGGATTCGAAGTAGAAGAATGTGGGACAAGGGAAAACAGCGGAACAAAAAGAAATGATAAAATAGTTTACTCGATTTGCATTGCCACCTATATTTTAGCAATTCTGGGCAAAAATCGTGTCCACTGAAGATCAAAGTACAAGATAATTTAAGCCATTTTCAAAATTTGCCACTGATTTTGAAATTTTTTGTAGTATATCGACAAAATATTAAAAAATAAACGTTAACAAACGTTAAAATTCATTAGTTTATTATATTCTAAGAAAGATTAACGTATATGTAAAAAATAATTGATTACAAATATTCTCAAGAAATTTTTCAATATTTTCTTTTGAAGACCTTAATTACATTTGACGGATTTTATAAATATTAAAACAACTTTTGGGGGAATTATATCAATTTGAAACAAGCCAAATAGGCGTTAACGTGCCCAATCAGCATTCTTTACAGTGATATTAAACTTCTGGATTTCATTTGCTGCCAAATGTCTTTCAACGACAAGAAATGTATTATTAACGAAAAAAATTATTCAAGGATATAACAACCAACTACGGTCAAGTGTGAACAATAAGAAATTTGTGATTTCTCAAAAAAGTTATAGCAGCTTTGTCAACATACCAGTCAGAATGCCTCGGACAACGATTGGTAGATCAGTCAATGATGTGATCCAACGGAGATCTTCCCATCCTGCTGCGGGATTCACGACATAGTTGAAGTATTCCGGAATAAAGAATGAGCCGATGCATTTCTCGTATTTTTCATATTTCTGATGGACCTTCTGCGTTTTGAAGTAGCCTCTTCCTTTCACAAGCTCGATGTTGGACAGCGCATGATGGCGGCGGAAATAGTTTCTGTTGTTTCCACCATGATCAGCGTCAATAAAGTTTTCTTCTATGTTGTTCAAATGCTCAAAGCCTTCGTTAGACTCATTATTTTCGATATTCGGAAAACTGAAAAAAAGTTCATGAAGTATAAGTTAGTCTTACTTTAGAAACGTGCACATCGAGTTTTACGTTAGTTTTTTTTAGAGTCTATGATTAATCAAATGTAAAAAAATTCTCATTTAAAAATTTTTAAGAATTACTCAAGTGATGAGAAAGTATTTGAAGTGGCAAGTGGATAAAGGTGATATGTGACAAATTTTGAAAAACATAGTTTTTATTATGGATGAAGGTGATAAGGTAATAATTTTTTTCTTGAAAGCGTTTTCTAGAAATTTAGAACATTGTCACATATCACCTTTATTCACTTACCCCTTCAATTGTGTTAGTGAGTTAACACAATTGAACACGTACACTAATCTGAATTTGTGTAAATCGGCGAAATTCAAATGTCACATACCACCTTTATCCACTTGCCCCTTCATTTATTCTAACTTCTGTCACATAACATGTATGTTTCAGCTGAAGTGTTTCAATAAAGATTAAATCCCAATTTTAGAAGACCAGAAATAAACTGAAAAAACAAAAAATGTTTTTTGTTCCTCCTTAATCATAAATATCTAAGGAAAAGTTGTTAGGAACAACAAATTTATAGATTTTCGTAAAAGTGTCACATATATTTACGAAGATAATAAGCATTTCTTCTGAAAAAGTACTTAGTAAATGAGTTTTGTCTCATAACATTGAGTCGTCCAACAAACCGTATCAATTTTTTCAGAAAAGTTGACTAAGCGGCAAATTAAAAAGGTATAGCTCATAAATAGTATGCTTTCATCGCGAGTCATATTGAACGATTGCAATCAAGCATTGGAAACTTGCGAACAATCCCTTAGGATTTGTCACCTGTCCGAAACTAATTAGAACTATGTTTATTTGGTCGCCTATATCTTGTTTCGTCTTTATAATATAGTAAAAATCTCCGATTGGCCACACCTCCGTTCCGTGAAAATGTGGCTTCTCAGAGGGGTTAGTACCTCTTAATGTTTTTTATTATTAAACTCGAACTAATGATATAATTCAATACTTTGAAATGTTTTTTTAGAAAAGAAACAAAATAAATAGTTTTTTTTTTTTTTTGAATATGAAAAACTACTCCTGCTAATTTCAATACAGAAATCAGCAGGAATAGTTCTAGAAGCATTTCAAAATATTTTTAAAATTTATTCATTACCTCATTATTTTCTGTCGTACTATGTTAGGGTTGACTCAGTTATTTTCTCACTGTGTATTTTATTAGTATAAATTTAGAAGAGTGAACAGTCAAAGCTTATTTTTATATGTAATTTCTTACCGAAGGTACTCAGGAAGGACTAGATGGTCTTTAGATGTGAGTATACGGTTACATGAAACTGGGTTGCAAACAGTCACAACGATTGCTCTGTATCCTGCTGCCTCTGCTCTTTCTATGATACTTTGGGTGACGCTTCTGTCATAAAAGATAAAGGTTTCCATCCACAGGTTGGCATGAGGAGCTCTCAATGCTATCTCTTCGAGATCTGTGTTGGCGAAAGCGTTGACAATGTATGGAACACCCTCGCACTCAGCAGCTAGGAGTAAAACAATCATTGTAATGAGCCTTATGCAGGCTGAAACATATTTACCTCCCGTATTTGAAGAGGTAGCAGTGTGAATATTGTGGTATGGATGCGGCGGTGAAAGAGAAGTGTTGTAGTGACATGTCGTGGTGAGCATCGTCATGTGTTGTGGAGGAGTACATTTTAGGGGGCTTTTGATGATTACTTAGCAAGAATTTCGCATTTTGTTCCAACTTAGCCGGTATTTTTCTGTTCAACTAGAAAAATTATTCGCATTAAAAAAGCTCACGGTGCAAGTTTTTAAAAATTATTACTAGTATTTCTTAAATTCACATCAGAAAATCGTAGGAAAGCTTCATGTTTAAGGATAAGACGCTTTGAAGATTCTTGGATGAGCACTCGCACTTGCGCCACCCATTTCTCAAAATCGAAATCTGGAAGCGTTACTTAAGATTTTGGCGCAAATCAGTGCAATAATTTTCTAGTTCTTTTTAACAAATAAATATCTCTCATTTCCTGTTATTGTTTCTGACTTAGGTAACGCATGGTGCTTTTTGCCAGTTATAAGTAAATTGCGAATATAAAATACATGATAAACGTGTTCTGTGGTAGGTTTTGATTTTTATTGTTTATATTTTTACGTTTTGTGATTATTGTTTATACATAATTACATAAGCAAAAAAAATAGTTTTTAAATTAAATCATGAATATATCATTGCTTTCAAATCCAAAATTTTTTAAAAATCTGTTTGCTTAAGATACTTTCTAAAGTATCTTAATAAAACATTATGTCGGCCTACTTGGTAATTTGATTTTTCCACGGCGGTACTGCGGGGCTAAATGTAAAAAGATAGTAAAGAAAATAAATAATAATAATCAGAGAGAATAAATACTACCTCTAGCAACTCCAATTTCGCCATCTGGATCCGCCCATGCTAGAAAATTTGTAGGACCTGTACCCACGCCAACATTGAAAGAAGCGTCATCCCCCAAGATTTGAGTAGTAGTATCACGAGTACCAACACCACGTAAAATTCTAGGTCTCAGACGCAGTCTGTGTTTTAAAAAGGAAGCAAAAAAAAAAATGAATGGATTTGTTTCCTAAAAGTACAATGCTAATAGATTGTTAGTGAATTTCAACGTGCTAATACACAACTGTAGTTGCAGATCTCACTGCTGTTAAAAGAAGTTTTATTGAAGCGTTTGAATTTTCTAGTTTACTTTGGTAAGTTCAATACTCATTTTGAAATGTTACATCTTACATTGGATGCCTGGTATTTACTCGTAAGCTCAAAAGCCAAGTTCGCCACACAACAAAACCTGTGGCTAACCACCAGACTACACTTGAAAACGCGTCAAAAAAATCCCATACGGAAAAAAAAATCCAAAATGAGAGAATTACGTAAGAAAACTTTTTAATTCATGAAAGATTCGTTTTCTAATGAACTGGTTTACATAATCATTTGAAAAAGGTTTGCTGGATTTTGAAATCGTGCCTGAATATTCTCGTAATGAAGAGTTTTCGAAATTATTAGAACTTGGTTTGCGAGTTATGAAACTACCTAAAAATGGAAATATTTAGTACGACGAACACTGAATAGCATCATAATCTTACAATATAAAGTTTTCTTGCTGTCGTGTTACATTTTAACATGAGTTTCAGACAATGAAAAAAAAAAACCCGTTAAACCGTCATTTTCACCGTCAACCCTGACTTTATAGTTAAACTTAAAATCTGGCGTTACCGCAGTTGTATGTTTGCCATTAACGTTAACTGTTCGCAAACAGGTTTCCGTAATAAATATTGTCAATTTAATCCCCATTATAAATGAGCTGATGTAAAAATAAGTGTAAAAATAAACTCATATAAACCCGATATAGTTATATAAACTCGAGATAATTATATAAAGGCGAGATAATTATACAAAAGCGAGATTTTGATATAATCGCGATATCAGTCGTTCAGTAGTCTGTTGTGTGCATTTTATTATTTTCCTCGCTGTCTGCTGATTATTCCTTTCTGCCTGCAGCACAATTGGCCGTTTGCTGCCGTAGTGGCTTGTGAACGATTACTCCGAAAAATCGAACAGCTTCCCTTGCACTTAGAAATTATATCTTAAGTCGAGAAATGATGTAATGAGCAATGGCGAAAACCGAAGTATCTCTTGTCCCTCTATGACCATCCTCAATCCTTCCATTGATTCAATCTTAATTAAAATCGTCTAGATGTCTTCTAAGAGATTCATTGAGCGATATTTGACACTGAGGTAAAATTTAGCCGTCATTGAAACTGATATATAAAGTGTAATTGCGTATCAAAAGATACTGCACTCACACCGTTGATGTCATTTACTCCCCCCTCCCCCTTTCCCGTACGGACCTTCACATTAATGTCTAACTGCATTTGTTTGCAAGCGGTAACGAACCTGGCCACAAGCAAGTGTCCTGATTTGTCTTTCACCTCGCCCTGCCCTTGCTTTCTGCTGGCATGCTGATTTATCAACTTTTTAAATTCTTCCATTTAGTAACAATTTCTTTAAACTTCACTTATTTATTCATTAATTTTTTTATTACTAATTCACTAATTTATTAACTTTGTTTTTTATCAATAACTAATTCATTTACTCTTTATTAATTCATTAAATTTTCATTTCTTTATTCACACTTTTATTCTCAGGGGTCTGTCCAGGATTTTTCACAGGGTCCGTTTTTTATGAAAAATCAAATAATTTTGTGAAAATCAAACAATTTTGAAAAAAAATTTTTTTTTTTTGAATTTAATAAAAAATAAAAAAACATTCCATTTAGTTTCCTCTTAAAAAAGCGTATTAAACATCAAAAATGCGAAAAATCCGATTCCTGTAGCGGATGCAAACAGATTGCAGTTTGCTAAGTGATGGCATCAAAAGCATTAGAATGGAATATTAACGAATTTATTTTGATAAATTTTTTTCAATTTCATTTTAAAGGTCCATGATAAACATATTATTAATGTCTGTTGACACAATTAATGCAAAAATAAAATAAAACGATCCATTCAGCATTTAACATTTAGACTCATAAAAGATCAGTTAATTTTGCTTCAAAAAATTTTAAATAGTGATCTGAACAAAAAATAAAGCGAATTTTCATTTTTTTGCCTACTAATAAAGAGTAATTAGTTTGAAAAATAAGTAAAATTCGATTTTCATATCGGATGCAGAGATCACATTTTTCAAAATGAAAGCATCATAAGTATAAAAATAATAATTTATTAAATTCAAATAATTTTAGAATTACATTTCATCAAGTTTATATGATGAATGTCATTAATAATCACCGACATATTCGCCGAAAATTCGGTAGGGAGGCGTAGCAAAACAGACAATACCGGACTTCCAATATTAACAGACGAAAAAAATACATTAATTCCTGAATATAACCAAAACACCACCCCCTTGTAAGCAAAAAAAAAAAAAAACGGATAATTTTCTGCCAAAATAAGGTCAAAACGTCGCAGCAAAGACATCAGATGCTATAATTATAAATAGCTGATCACTCTACCATAAGCAATCCCATTTTTTTCTAACCCTAGCTATCTGTTTGCAGTTCTAAGTTCATTTCGCAGATAATTGCTATAATTATTATTATTATTATTTTTTTTGTTTGTTTGTTTAAGTCAAGAGCAGTGAGAAAAACCCCTACTCTGTATTTCCAGAGAAATCTATAACAACAACATCCCAGCAAGCCATTGTAACTTGCATATGATAAAACAAACAAGAACTAGTAAAGCAAAACAACTACCTTTTTTAAGTTGTTAATTACTTTAAAAGAAACCAACAAAAAGTGCTTCATTTTATGTTAAAGATTTATCGCTTGCCAGGCAGGAAGTGCCGACTTTTTTTTTTTCGCAAAATTGTCGGATAAGCGATTCGCTTCTTTAACTTCAGAAAAGGCCCAAAAATTATGGGATTTAAACACAGAAATATGCTATGCGTTATTTTGATTTCAGATTTGCTCCTTGAATGAATAATGTGTGAAATGTCTGTTTTGTTTGATCAGCATTTTGTGAAAGTTCTGTTTCGCTTGATCGTATTTTTGTGAAGGGTCCGTTTTGCTCGATCGTATTTTTGTGAAGGGTCCGTTTTGCTTGATCGTATTTTTGTGAAGGGTCCGTTAACGGACCCGAATTTCCTCTGGCCAGACCCCTGATTCTTGACCAATTAGTTCATTTCTTCTTCATAAATTTATTAATTTTTCATTTAGTAATTCATTCACTCATTTTTTTACTCGTTTTTTATTACTTTATTTATTTATTTATTTTTTACGAAAAGGTATTTTTAGGAAACTGGTATGTGGCAAGAATTTTTTTTTTTCACTTTTATTCGAAGATACAATTACAGTATTTAGTAAGAAAAGCTAAAATAACACTTCAATGCAAGTTATCTCAGAAAATACATTGTTTTGGTTTCACATACTACACATTTCAAGTTAAAATTATAATTTACTCATTTTTTTAAAAAATAAATTCTTTGAACTATTCCACTTGCCGCCCCTACCTTTACTTTATATCTGACACATTAGCTAAATAATCACGTAATTATATCTATTATGTTCACCATAATGTGCAACTACTATCTAAGGTGAAATACTAAATAATTAATATAACTCATATTTATTAAAAAGTCATTGTTTCTGCACAGAAATATTTTATCCTTGCATAACTGTTTTTGGTTTCAGCCTTCAAAAGGATTACCTCTGAAATGCACGTTCATTTTCGAAATAAGTTGTTTCGTTGTCTGTACCATGATTGTAATAGTTTCTTCTCAGGGAGTTCACTTCTTTTTCGGCATATGATTGGAAATCTCTAACAGAGAGGAAATCTTGATAGCGTCTAGCTATATATCTAGAAACAAACAAAGCCAAATGAATTAGCAATTCAACCTGGTTCAAAGATACAGAATTGTTAGTGCAAAAATACCATGATTTATCTTCCTCAAATTTCCTCCTACAAAATATTTACCTTATTACCCCGCGTAAACCGGCATGACGGAAAAAGTGAGGTTTATCAGCATGCCGGGAAATTCGAATTTTCCCGGCCAGATAATTCAAGGTTTATTTCGTAACAAAACAGAAAGAACCCCCCCCCCCCCTCATTTTCAGAAGCCAAGCAAACCATTCTGCGAGGAAAAATAATAATAAATTCCCTAAGTAGCTTCTTTATAAAAACAAACCAAAAAAATTCAGATCACCGAGAGGAAAAAAATTGTGAAAGTTGTTGGTGCGTTTTCTTGCTATAGTTAATAAATATTTTTACAAAATTAAACCGTTTATTAATACTAATAAAAATATCTATACTGGCGAGCTAAACATAACATTGGTATCTGCGGCTCAACTCAAATAAAAATAATTAATTTTTATGCTCAATAGTTTTAGTTAGTTCAAGTTTTATGCATCCATATTATTAAAGGGCAATTCCATCGTTACAGACGAAACAATCGCAGACTTTGAACACAAATAATTCTGGTTTGGGCTGATGAAAGTCTTCATTTTTTGTCCTGTAGTGTAACTTAATGATGTTTATGCTACATTAAATTTACGTGCAGATTGCTTAATTACAAAAAAATACAGAAATTAAAAACTGCCTGTTACAGACGTAACTCACAAAACAGCAAAAACTCGACTATGTCATACAACTTACAATATATGCTAAAAATGGAAATTTTCAAAAAATAATTTGGAAAAAAAAAGTAATTGTTTTCTATCGAATCTGATTTAAATTGTTAATAGATAACATAATTTGAACCGAAAAATATACATATAACTTTTAGAAGATACATTCTGTTTGTGCATAAGGCTCAAAATATGAAAAAAAAAAGTCAAAAACTGAACCAGAACGCACTACGTCGGCACTGTGCCGGTATATTTTTATTCTACAGCCGACTTGTCTAGACATTACACATATTCTAGGAGACAGTTCGAAGTCCCTGCAGTCTGCACTCCCTTTGGTTGTCACTTAGTCAGCTAGACCCGCCAAACAAACAGTATCTTTAATTAGCAACTGAAAGTGGATCAAAAAGTACAGCGTGTTTAGCTTTGGGTGAGTTTTTTTTTGTAACTTTATAGCATATTTTTATGCTCAAGTTTTGTTATACTGTTCTCCGTTCTCCGACTAATAAATAATGGAACCCCGGAAAACTTCTAAACGTTTAATTGTTTGTCCGTTTTTTGGTGCACCGAAAGGGTTAAGTCAAAGTGTTTTACCCACATGTGCAGATGTGTTGTTAACTTGTTTTGAAGAAAAATCGCAATCTGTAAAAGGCGAACCTTTTTCAAGGATTTCAGATTGCATATCTGCTTAAATAGAAGAAATTTACTGCAAAGCTTCTATACCAATGTACAGTGGTAATACCAATGTGCGTTCTATACCAATGTACAGATGTATAGTGTACATCTACAAGAGATTGGCTTTTTAGCACAAGAACACGAAAAATTCATTGCACACTTGAAAGAAGCAACGTCAAAAAGTTTAGACTTCGCTTAATTAACAAAATGATTGAGTTTTGTCTTGAAGTTCAATTTATCTTTATCACGACTAAATGACTTTCTCAAAGTGTAGTATTATGGTAATCCTTTATCAATTTTACAATACGTACATGACTGACCGTTGGTATAGAAGCTTTGCAGTAAATTTCTTCTATGAGCTATGCAATCTGAAATCCTTGAAAAAGGTTCGCCTTTTACAGATTGCGATTTTTCTTCAAAGCAAGCTAACAACACATCTGCACATGTGGTTAAAACACTTTGACTTAACCTTTCGGGACCCCAAAAAAAAAGGA